>PVKE010003445.1:0-72216 GCA_004027555.1 Craseonycteris thonglongyai
GAGCAAAGGAGATCAGGGTGCCCAACCCGAGTTCATAGCACCCACCGACAGACAGACCCGATGGCCGTCTGTCCAGCTTTCCCGCACCCAACAACCTTTGCTTTGAGTCCGGGTGCATGATGTGCAAGTTTCCCACAAGGACATAGGCAATAAGGGTGAGTGCCAGACACTCACGACAACCCCTACTTGTTACTGGAGAATATGGACTCAGTGAGGCCCTATCACCTGAACTTTCTCTTCATCATTCCTTCACTTTAAGAAGGAAGGAAGGAAGGAAAAAGGGAAAGAAGGAAGGAAGGAAGGAAGAAAGGAAGGAAGGAAGGAAGAAAAGATTTATTTTATTGTTTGACAGAAGGTGAAAGAGAGAGAGAGAGAGAGAGAGGAGAGAGAGGGCCAGAGCAGTCTCTGTAGTTGTACATCATCAGTTCTGACATAATTTCACTACACGTAGTTGCACGTGGAGCCACATGGGGAAGCAAACCCGAGGCCTTCCAAATGGGAGGTGAACAACCACGCCGCCACCCCGATGGTTACCAGTTGTGCCGCAGTTGAGCATAAGGGTTTGCATGAGCCAGGGCCCGGATTCCATCCCTGGACCTCGAGGTTGCAAGGCAAGCCCTGAACCTCCTGAGCTATCCCAGCATCTCGGTCCTTCCCTTTTAATTGCATGTCTTCATGTCTCTCTGTCTATTCCGTCTTTGTGTCTACTCAAAGAAATACCAAATGATAGCACAAATACGCAAACACATTAAAATGTGTGAACAGATACTCCTGAGATACTGTACACAAAAAGAACTAAAAAGTAAAAGAAAAAAAAAAAGAGAGAGAGAGAGAGAGAGAGAGAAAGAGAGAGAGAAAACCAAAGGCCAGAGTCATCCCGGCATCCCCCTTTATTTCATTTTCTATATAAAGAAAACTCTATCTTTGATTTGGGACTAATTCTACTTCCCCTTCCTTTGAGTTGCCTTTCCCTATCTCAAGCCTGTAAGAAGTGTTATTGTTCTTTTTATTTTCTGAATTCCCACACTGATAGACAATTTTCTGACAACAGCAGTCAAGACATACAGGGGTGATGGAGAAAACCTGTAGCCTATTCTCCAAAAATCAGAGACAAGAAAGGCACGCACCCTGTCACCTCTGCTATTCAATATACTACTGGAAGTTCAAGCCAGAGCAATCAGGTAAGACCAAGGAATTTCAGCTACCCGAATTGGAAGAGAAGAAGTCAACCTGTCACTCTTTGCAGATGACGTGATTCTTCACATAGACCTCTAAAGACTCTATCAGAATTCTATCAGAAACGTGATACACATTCGGTAAAGATGGGGAAGCCGGGATGACTCAGCGAGTTAAGCGCTCACTTTACAGCCCTGGGGACCATGGACTGAATGGCGGCCCTGCCCTGTGCAAACCCAAATGCTTAACTGGGGTGTGCTTCCCATGCGGGAGTCCCCCTGTTCAGTTCTCGTGCCCCGGTTCCGTCCCCGGCTCAAGGGGCTATGCCTCCCATGTGAGAGGCGCCCAGCCCAGTTCCCGCCCTGCATGGCCCCTGCCCACCTGCGTGGAATGAAACCGTGTAGAAAACTGACGACATACACCTGTGGAGACCGCTCTGGGCCCTCCCCCTCCTCTCTGTCTATGTCAAAATCAATGAAATAAATCTTCAAGAAATGTACAGTAAAGTCTCAGGATACAAAATCAATATACAAAAATCAACTGCATTTACATATGCCAACAACAAAACATCAGAGACAGGAATGAGGAAATGCATTCCAAAGAGCTGGGAATACATTTCACAAAGAACGTGAAGGACATAGACACTGAAAACTATAAGGCCTTATGACAAGAAATTGAAGAAGACACTAACAAATGGAAAGATATTTCGCGTTTGTGGATTGAAGAATCAACCTAGTTAAAATGGCCGTATTACACACAGCAATACACGGATGCAATGCAATTCCCATCGAAATCTTACAGACGTTCTTTCAAGAAATAGATTTTTAAAAAATCATCAGATTCATGTGGAACCACAATAGACCTCGAGTCGCCAAAGCTCTGCGAAGAAAAAAGAATAAAGCTGGTGGCATCTCACACTCCCTGATTTCAATCTGTACTACAAAGCCTCAAGAATCAAAGTGGCTTGGGAATGACAGATGCACAGACCAATGGAACAGAACTGAAATGCCAGATATAAACCCACAAATATTTAGACAGATTATTTTGGACAAAGGTGTAGGAAACATACAGTGGGGAAAAGAAAGCCCCTTTGGTAAATGGTATGGGGAAAATTGGAAATCCACATGCAGAAGAGTGAAGTTGAACTGCGCTCTGTCCCCGTATACCAAAAAGAAATCAAAATGGACTAAGGACCTCCAAGTAAGACCCAAAACAGTAAACTGTACAGGAGAAAACACTGGTACTAAACATATCGACCTGGAGATCCGGGAGGACTTTATGAAACTGAACTCAAAAGCAAGGAAAGGGAAAGCAAAAACGAACCAGTGGGACTTTATCAAACTAGAAAACTTCCGCACAGCAAACAAAGCCGTCAAGAAAGCAAAGATGCAACCGACCACGTGGGAAAAAATATGGGCAAACAATGTCTCCGATAAGGAGCTAATATATAAATTGCAGTGATGCCTTGGAATTCGAACTTAATCCGTCCAAGAACCGCGTTGGAGTTCTGAAACGTTCGAGTTCCCAGACTAGAATGGGCGATCGGGTAAAGCTACGGGCCGTACTGCCCATAGGTCCCACGAGAACCACGTGCTGGGGTCTGGATTCCAAAGCAGCGTTCCCATTCCGAGGCAACATCTGGTTGATCATACTGGTTCCGATTCCAAGTTTTTTGAGTTTTGCGGCGTTCAGATTCCAAGGAATCACTGCATGTAAAGAGATTATACAACTCAACACCACCACCACCAAAAATAAAACAAATAAGAAACCAAACCAAACAAAAAACAGATCCAGTTATTTAAACGGGCCGAAGACCTAAATGGGCACTTCCACCACAATGATATACAAATGGCCGAAACATGTGAAAAAAATGCTCACTTGTCATTAGGAAAATTTAAATGCAAACCACGAGGAGATACCGCCTCACATCTGCTACAATGGCTACA
Organism: Craseonycteris thonglongyai; assembly: GCA_004027555.1. Classification (NCBI taxonomy): domain Eukaryota; kingdom Metazoa; phylum Chordata; class Mammalia; order Chiroptera; family Craseonycteridae; genus Craseonycteris; species Craseonycteris thonglongyai. The sequence goes on from PVKE010003445.1 coordinate 3,123, forward strand.
ATCAACAAAGCAAGAAACAACCAGTGCGGGAGAGGCTGTGGAGAAAAAGGAGCCCTCCTACACCGCTGGTGGGACTGCAAAGCGCTACGCCGGCTTTAAGATAGAGAATGGAGATTCCTCAGAAAATTGGGAATGCAGCTACCCTATGACCCAGCTATTCCTCTTCTGGGGATCTACCCCGCAAACTTGAAAACCTTAGCCTGTAAAAACTTCTGTGTCCCAATGTTCATTGCAGTGCTGTTCACGGAGGCCAAGACATGGGAACAACCAAAGTGTCTCTTGATAGATGACGAGATAAAAAAGCTGTGGTACATACGTGCCACGAAATATTACACCGTGATAAGAAAAGATGAAACTCTGCCTTTTGCTACAACATGGATGAAACTGGAGGTCATCGCGCTAAGCGACAGAAGCCAGACAGGAAAAGCTAGGAACCACATGCCTTCACGCATACGTGGAACGTAAAACTGAAAGCAACAAAGAAACAAAATCCCACGGACACAGTCAATAGTTTAGTCGTTGTCTGAGGGGAAGGCAGTGAGGGGCTGGGGCAGGAGGGAGAGGGGTGGGGCAGGAGGGAGGGGGAGCTACCTATATGGTGATGGAAAGAAAGCCGACACTGGGTGGTGAACACATAGACAAAGTGCTATAGAGTTGTACGCCTGGAACCTAGGTAATATTTCTTACCCCATGTAACTCTAACACATTTAACATGTAACAGCAACAACAACAAGAAAAAAAAAAAAAGAAAGAAAGAAAAAAGGAGGAGGAGGAGGAGGAGGAGGCAGCTTCTAAATGGGGGGGTGGGGGTGAAAGTTGGCCTTCTTGCACTAAGGACTGCATGCTGTCTAGATTCTCCTGAGCTCTCAAGGCTTAGAACTCTTCGCCACTTCTAAGCAGGAGGGAGGAGACAGAGGTGCAACCAGCAGAAAGTAATCAAAGGGAAGCCATTCATGGATGTAAATTAAAAAAAAACAGATATCAAAGTTGTGACAATTTGAATACAGGATAACACCTACTATAAAAGCTGATGCAAGAATGGACATGTATCTAACTGCTCACAGGAGCATAATTTGGAACAAACTTTCTGGATATGCAATAAATACCAAAAACCTTAGAGTTTTGCAAAATATTTGACCCAGAAATTCTGCATCTAGAAATTTTTCTAAAGAAATGGTCATGAATATGGACAAATATTTAGTTATTAGGATAGGTTCTGGAGTGTTTCTGCTAAAAGGGAAAAGTTAGAAATAACTCAAATGTTAAATTGATTTTGTAGAAAAATATTTAATGTCACATAGCATGTTTGCAATGTTATTTATGGGGAGAATGCAGGTTTTAAAGACTATTATAATATTCCATTTTTATTTAAAAACCATACATGTGTCCATGCAAACAGAAAAAGGGATAAGAAGAAATAATACCAAAATGATATTTAAAGATGGTGAGATTATAGGTCATTTTTATTTTATTTTATTTTATTTATTTTTCTTCTCTATAGTTTAAAATCACTTAAAGCCTGTGTATTACTTTTGTAATGAGTTTTAAAGAAGAAAATAAGGAAGGGAATTAGGAAAATATACAGGGTGTTAAGCTAATTTCAACAAACCAAATGAAGGTATCTGTAGAAATAACAATGTCTTAGTTTTAACTCTTCTAAGTGCTTTTTAATTCAAGGTCTAATTTGATTTCTGTGACAACTCAGTGAGGGTGATAAACAGGCATTACTGTTTCTATTTTGTAAATAGGAAAAGTGAAGCTCTAAGTGGTTAAGTCTGCAAGGTCAATCCAGCTAGTTAATGACAAAACCAGAACAAGAGCCCAGATCTCCTGGGTCATCAGGAGCCTCAGACAAGGTCATAGCAGATGCTGAAGTCACTCCTGGCTTTGAGTTGGCACACCTACTCTACTTCTACCTCCTGCTGTGGACCCCCATGTTGTTTTAGTCCACCCCAACCATAATGCCTTCTCCATGTCTTCTTCTTCCTGTCAGCCCTGTGACTTTTCTCTATAGAACCTGCCTTCCCTCAGTCTCAGTGCAGATTGCAGAGATGGGCATGTGCCCCCAACACAGCCAATGGGAGGCATTCTTTGGGAATTCTGTCAAAAGTGTGAGGAAAGAGTCTGCTGAATTGGTGGGAGGTATGCAACAGCGCCATGGGCTCTGTGATGCCACTAGGGGACTGGTGGACACCTGAAACAAAGCCAATCGGGAAAAGAATCAAGGTACAGAGGCAGATGCCCACACACGTTGTTTGGGTACCCAGATCCCGGTGTGACTAAAGCGAGATCCAGTCCTAGACTTTCTGCTCACCTAAGTCAGGACATTTCATTTCTCCCCTTTCCCCTCCTCCTTCTTCGTTTAATTTTAAGTTGAATTCCTATTAGTTGTAACCAAAAGACTCCTGACAATTATACTCTCCTATTTCAGTTTTGTCACCTGTAAACTGAAGGTATTAATAATAAAGGTGCTGCTGCTCACCTTCTACATAGACATGTGAGATTTACCTGCGTCAATGCACATCAAGTACTTGTTACAGAATGAAGGTCAATAAATGCTATTATTTTTAAGGAGTTAGGAAAAAATGAATTCAGAAAATCTCATTCCCCACTCCCCTAAAAAGAAAGAAGGCTGCTCCATGCATAAAAATATAGAGGATACATTCTTATAGCACAAGTTATGAGAAAAGAGAAAGTGCCATGTCAGCAATCCGCCCCTCTGCACCCCCCACCCCCGTCCCTGGGGAGTTGAGTTGCTATTTCTTTCTTTACAGCTGCTAGCTATAAATTAAGGGCAAGCCCTGCCCGCCCACCCCATCTGCTTGGCACGGTAGTCAGCGATATCCAACATTTCTGACGTACTTACTCCCTCAGGTTCCTCTTCCATGTCAGGTGATGCTGGGCTGTGGAAAAACATTTTGTTGGCAATTGGTAGAAAGAGCAGGAATTGCGAGAGAGGAGGAGAAAGGGGAGAGGAAGCGGTTGGCAGGACAGAAATGGCTGATTTTGCAATGCAGTTCGGAGAGCGGGTAAGTCAACTAGGAGAAAGTTAGCTCGGCCACACAACCTTGTTCCTGGGTGGGTTATGGGAAGAACGGACACTGCCTGCACTCAGGAAGTGCTCAGTGGAGGCTGCTTGTTTTTCCAGAGGGTTGGAACTCTGATGAAGCCAGGCCAGAGGGCTCTGAGGTTAAGGAAAACATGAGCACAGGAGCAAAATCCACATACAAACCACTCTACTGGATTAAACAGAAAAGGGCATTATGTAAACCACAGGGTCTCTGAAGGCTACGGTCAGAGAATTGGTCTTAGAAACGTCCCGGTCTGGAAAAATGTTCTCACTCTTAAGTGCTGCTCCAATGGAGTGCCCACTGTTACCATGCCAGGACACAGACACTGTGCTCTACCCACGCTGTTGGTGTTGGCCACTGGATACCAGAAACCTACAACTGTGACCTAACCCCTCCCCCAAATGCAGCTCCAGCTTCCTCATGTCCTCCGCTGGAGGCCAAGTCTGTCCTGGGTGTCTGACTGGCTCAACCTAAGGGACAGGCATCGTTGCAAGGAGGCTGCAAAAGCCAGTATCAAGTCCTTGGCCTCGGGAGGCAAGACCCATAGCATTGGAAACTTCTCAATCGCAGAACGGGGTTCAAACGAACTGCCATCCAGCATGTATGTATGCATCCCCTCAGCAGTATTCCCACGTTGTGTGCATGTGTATGAAAGAGGCATGTGATCCATGTCTCGGGGTCCCATTTCCAGGGTGCTTTTATTCTTAAAATCCGGTACCATTGTGCAAGCCCCAACCAGCAGCAGAAGCCCAGTCTTCTCATTCGGGTGTTCCTCGGCCCCTCGGAGTTTAGATGGAGCCCCAAGTACCACATGGTCATTCCTACTGTGCATGGTTCTGCTTCTTCAGGTCATCACAGCCCACAGATGTGGACCCAGGTCTCTGTCTCCCCTGCCTTCTGAAATGAAGGGCTGATGCACTTCTCAGAGACAGACCAGGCCCATAGGGGAAGACACTGCTCCCTAATGTAACAGAGAAATTGGCTCTGATTTGTCACATCCTGTCCCCTTAGGGCTCAACTCTGGTTTTCCCTCTGCAGAAAGAAAGACCTATTAAAGTGGCCCTGAAGATGAACCCAGCCATCAAACTTAGCATGCAAGGACAGAAGTACTTTTTTTTTTTAAAGATTTATTTTATTATTGATTTTTGACAGAGAGAAACAGAGACAGAGAGAAACAGAGAGAAGGGGGACAGCCCAGAGCAGTCTCCATAGTTGACATTAGTCTTCCATATAGTTTCACTCCACAGGCGGGCACAGGGCTGTGCAGGGCAGGAACCGGGCTGGGAGCCTCCCGCATAGGTCCCGCCAAGAACTGAACTGGGGGGGAAGCGAGGATGGCTCAGTGGGTTCAGCGCTCATTTTGCAGCGGCAGGGAGGGGACCGAGGATCAAATCCCGGCCCCGGCCTATGTGGAACCATATGCTGAGCTGGGAGCTCCCCCAGTTCAGTTCTCTTTCTGTATATATCTCTCTCTCTCCCCCTCTCTCACTCTGTCAAAAATAAATAAATAAATAAATAAATAAATAAATAGATAGATAGATAGATAGATAAATAAATAAATAAATAAAAATATATTAAAAGAACTGAACTGGGGGCACACCTCAGTTCAGCATATGGGTCTGCCTGGGCCAGGGCCAGGATTCGATCCTCGGTCCCCGGGGCCTCAAAGCAAGCGCTTAACCCGCTGAGCCATCCCAGCTTTCTCAGAAGTACTTTTTTTTAAGTGTTGGGTTTTAGTCTTGTCCCAGGTGAAACCCTATTTTGCAGGAGAAAGTTGAAAAGCTGCTTCATGGGTTTTTCCATGCCTAGAAAGCAGACTAAGGACAATGCCCCAAAGCAGTCCCTGCCCCACCCAACCAGATGACTGCCTGTCAGGAGCTACAGGCCTGGACAAGGGGAGGTGAACCTAAGGGTGGAGAATGTTTCACTTCTTTCTGAGTTTTCCAATGTCTACCTATCTTCCCCTTCTAGTGATTTCCATGTACTACCTGTGTTTACATTTGCCCCCACTTCCACCCCAACTCATTTTGTATGCCACTCACCACTCTGTGCTTGTCTGTTAAATGACTGACCAGCTCCTCCATGCATTCTGCTTGGGTCCCCCAGGAGAGGCAGCTACTATCCCCACTTACCTCCCATGACATTTTGTCCAAGACCCCTTTGGAATGTTTACTTGATGTTCCCATATTTATCTTTGTTTTATGACTTTCCCATTAGGACAAGGACAATTAATATCATTTGCTGTGGAGCCCTCAACAACTGGCAGAGTGTTTATCAGTTTTTGAATGGAAAGAAAGAAAGATGGCTGGATGGATGGGTGGATGGACAGACAGACGCCTGAGCTTTGAGGGACAATGCTTTCTGTAGACAAGTACCCTGAGGGGGCAGTGTGGAGCAGCTTTTCAAGGCCTCCCTAGATTTCTACCAGACCTTGACTGGCAGGTTTTCTAGCCCTTCTGTTGTTCTGCCAAGTTCAATTCTGCAACCGCACATCTATACTCTGTGTGGGACTCAGCGTCCCCTCAAGCCTGCAGCTCAGAGAAGAGCCCCTCCAAGTTCACTGGGATGAGGGGTCTGCTAGACTGGGGCCTAACTAGCCTGTGTCATGCTGAACCCTTCTGCTGCCTCACCTGTAAAATGAAAACTCTACTACCTGTCTGGAGAGCTGTCCTCAAGTGTGAGAGAAGAGCATGGATATGAGACTGTTTTTATTATAAATTGAGAAGCCTTTTCTTGTATAAAGCTGTGTGTCCTTTCTGCCAGAAGCCAGGCTGATGTGCCCTGATTGAGTTCTCCTGGAGTCTTAGAGCAAAAGCTCCTCCTTCAGGAATGTACAAGTCAGGATAATTTTTTTTTTTTTTTCTATTATGAATCTCAGTGTCACTTAGGATTGTCAACATTTTGACATAGGATTTTTTTTTTTTTTTTTTTTTTTAATGACTACCACAAACACTCTATCCTAAAAGAAAGAAGTTTAACAAAAAACCAGGTAGGACATAATCTTACAATTAAAAATGGGTGAACATATTTAGCTTTGTAAAAAACTGCGTGGTCTATGTTTTTCTTGTTTCTCTTTATTTTTTATTTATTTATTTTTGAAATTATTTATTTTTGAGAATCTTTATTTGATATTTTTATTTTTATTAATTTATTTTATTGTTTGAAAGGAGAGAGAGAGAGGAGGGGGGAGGGCCCAGAGCAGTCTCTATAGTTGCACATCATTAGTTGTGACAGTTTCATTCCACACAGGTGGATGTGGGCCACGTGGGACAGGAACTGAACTGGGGCTTCTGCATGGGAGGTGAAAATTTTCACTGTGGAGCTCATCAGTTACCAGCTGTACCACAGTTCAACATGTGGGTTTGCATGGGCTGGGGGTCGGGGTTGGATCTCAGACCTTGTGGTTGCAAGGCAAGCACTCAACCAGTTGTGCTATACTGGCCTCCTCTCGTTTCACTTTAGACCAGTGGAGACTAAAGCAAGCACTGGCCTCTGGGAGCCATCGCTGGAGACCGTGTAGTTTATAGGTTTATAGGTGTGCCTTTCCCTTGTAGCCAAGCCCTGGGCAATAAGAGACGGGCTTGCTACATCATGGGGCAGTCATGTGCATTGTGGGAACTAAAGGACAGAATCAAAAAGTAATATGCCAGGAAAAAAAATGTTCATATATATTACAACACAGTTTGTGAACCATGACCCCTAATTTGTAAAATACCCATATGTCTACAGACAGCTTCAGATGCCCAAAACAAAACAACAACAAACAAAACAAAACAAAACACCAGAAGGTGATATAGCAAAATCCCACAGGGTTATCTCTGATGGAAAATAATGGTACGTTTATTTTTTCCAAATTATTTCTTGCATTTTCCAAATCTTCCTGTTTTGTAACCAGAAACATAGAACGAATAAAATAGAAGGAGAGAAGTGATGCAAGAGGAATCATGCAACAGACTGTGAAAGACCTTGGCCCATGGTCTCCTTGGGACAAGCAGACTTTCAGTAAAGCCACAGCTTGGACTGCAGACACCTTTTCTGGACTTCTGCTGCAGTCACTCGCCCCCTGTCCTCATGTTTCTAGGGTGCCTTTTCCTCATTGTCTGCACAGAGCAGGCACTTTTTTCTAATTTATATAAGGCATTGCATGTGCTAGCTATGACGGGGCCACTAAGTCTCATTTGAAAATCCCTGCCCTGGGCCTCTAGTGTGTGATGACTCCACAACAGAGTGGATGGCTGATCACGCATTCTAGTTGAGTGTAGCTTCTTTATTTTTCAGTTTCAACTTGGATTTCTTTCTTTAGACTGTTAGGTATGCTATGGACCGTAGAGGTGATGACAGGCTGGGGACAGAGAAGCACTTGCCCTTCCCCAGGCCTCCCCGCTTTAGCATGTGCTGCAACGCCTCTGAATGCCCTGTTTGCCTGCAAACACTTGGGCCTTCTTGAAGAAGGAGCACAGAGCTTTTCTCAGAGCACTTGTGCCCCTCCACCCCCCCACCACCTGGCTGAGGGGGTGACTCAGCTGTGAATGCTCAGGGCAATTGGCCTGGGGGTGTGGTGGGGACCCACCTTGACAAGATGGGGAGCAGAGGTGCAGAGGCAGACTTCCAGCCTTTACACAGGGACGAGCACCCTAGACAATCTGCTCTAGAATAGTTCCTAATTTTGCACTCAATACTCTGACCTCTGCAAGAACATATGTCTCAAACTCGATAGATATAGACAGAGATAGAGAGATTAGATAGGTGATAAATAGATATAGACAGGTAGACAGGCTCCTCCCAGAGAAGTTTGAAGAAGAAGCAATGGGGGAATAAACATTCGCATACACGCTTTATAAAAATTTTCCAAAGGAAAAGTAAGAAAAACCACACTGAGAAAAAGTCCCCTCCTCCTGTTTGGTTAAAAAGATAAAATAAACACTCACGAAAGTCATCCATCCATGCGGCCTTCCCTGTAGCTCAAAAACGAGACTGTCTATGTTTACACTTGGCGGATCCTCATCTCTGCTTCCACCATCTCGTATCTAAGCGTGAAAGAGGCAAAGGAGCGTAATAATAATAATAATTAATGGCCATGAGTAATAAATACTATTCTCACAAGGGCTCAGCCCATGGTTTCCTGCCGTCTAGTCTCTGAGGAACATGTGAGGTCGATTCACCTTCATGACCGTGTGCGGCCCCGTGGACCAAAGGGATTTAGCAGCTGTGCACACCTGAGGCCAGCGGGATACAGCATTTTCAGTGAACCCCCTACCAGGAAAATAACATTTCTGGCTTTTGCTACTTGGTGGGAAGTCACAACAGAAAATGACAGAAAGGGGGTAAAGTCTGGTGAGGTCCCAAGAGGGCATAGCCCTCGTGGGCCAGATTTCTCAAGCTTGGCCCTATGGGCGTGTTGGGCTGGACAGTTCTTTGCTGGGGGCTGTTCCGTGCGTGTAGGGAGCTCAGCAGCAGTCCTGGCCTCTCCCTCACCCACTAGATGCCAGGAGCCATCCCCCAGTTGTGACAAGCAAAAATGTCCCCAGTCATTACCAAATGTCTCTGCGGTGCTGTGTGTGTGCGTGCGTGCGTGCGCGCGCGCGTGCACGCCCACACAAAATCTTTCGCAGTTAAGAAGCACTGCTCTGGTGGTTAAGACCAGGGGTGTTGGATTCGAATCCCAGTGCCTGCAACCTGTAGGAGCACTGCATGAGTTACTGAACGCAAAGGTAGGCTGACATAATTTATCCACCAAACCGGGCAATTTGAAAGTGAAAGAGGGTCCTAGTAATAATTTAAAGACCTGAGACTGTCTGCACATGGGGATGTGTGGGCAGTCCTTAAGTCCGCAGAGAGTGTTGAGCACTGAACCTGACCCAGTGTCCACCCAATGACGATTGTGCTAAGTGCTTTACATGCAGGAACTTGCTTTAATCCCCTCCTCCCCCTAACCTTAGGAAGTCGGTACTCCTGTTATTGTACCCTTTCTATATGTGGGAAGACTAAGAAATAGAAGCTAAAGTAAGTTGCCCAAGGTCACACGGGATTCCGATTATCGGGCAAGTTGTACAGCCAGGATTTGGATGCGGGCAGGTGAGTTTCCAAGCCTGTGTTCTTAAGCACTGCGCCCAGGTGTGCTTGTCGCCTAGGAAAGCAGCACTACTCAACATCCAGGGGACTCCGCATGACCTAGCAGCTCTGGCTCATTCGCAGTTTCAATATCAAACCCATTTACAAAGCTGGGTTTCTTGGTTTATTGTGAAGAGAAACATACATGAAAAATCTACGTGGAGCGGGAAATGCGACTGGCAGTGCCCAACACGATGCCCAGTTTTGCAGAGCTCAACAGGCACACCGCTTCATTAGGAAGTCACGGTGATGTAAGAATGAAACAAAAATTTTATTTTCCAATTTATATTTATTGTTCTCCTAGATGGCTGCGAAGTTGTCAGGACATAAAGTCTTCAGTTATTTGGACACAGCTGCTTACTAAATGGAACTGTTCGGTATTTCTCTTAGCCTAGGGGAGCCATGAAGGTGATGAACTCGCCATATTGCCATTGGGAGAGAACCCTGGAGGGTGACGATGGAGAAGGTCTTCTAGCTCAGAGATCTCATGCTGGTGTCCCCTCTGGGGACACCCCTTCCTGCTCCCCTGGCACATCAGCCTGGGATCATGGAATCCCTCATCCTCCACTGTCTCATTCTCTCTCACACATATACACATAGTTCTTCTTCCCTTCACACAAAAGCTAATGACCTCTGACCCCAATTGCACAGTGCCAAATTCCAGCTGAGTTCCCTTTATTTCAATCTCTTGCATTTTTTCAACTGTGTCAGGAAGGAAACTGGTTGTTTTCCACCTTAAACTTAGTCAAGGTTCAAGCTGAGTATCTCCCAGTGATGTGCAATCTGCCCCTCAGGTCAGAGGTGACATTGGCACCTCAGACCCACGTGATGTTGTGATAAGCAGACACACAAATGCACCCCCTCCCCAGAGAGCACTCAGACTTCCACACTGGAAGTGGGAAAGATTATTCAGTGCTAATTTTGTTCTGTACAGTTGATGTAAAACTTTAGGGTTTTGGGACAAATTCTGTGCTCAAGGCCTTGTCTCTAGAAAGATTATTTTCAATTCCAAATTTTTGTCAGTTTCAAATACAGCACAGAAGATTTTAAAAAGAGATTTGGGGAGGGGGATACTCTTTTTATACCAAAGAATTGCTCAGAATGCAAGTTTTACATGCATTTTAATTATAGTAGCTAATAATTGATGACATTTCATGGCCACATACTATGTCAGTGTTGTGTTAATCTCTTCATATGATCCTCATAAATCTCAATGAGGTAGCATTATTCTCATTTTATAGATGAAAAACAAAACAAAAAACTGAGGCACAGAGAAATGAAACAATCCACCCAAAGTCACGTTATTAAGCAGTGATAAAACCAAAGATTCTCCCTACCTCCTAGCATGCAACCCGCCTCCCAAGGAAAAAGAAAATCTGGGCTCATTGCAAAGTGCTTTGGGATTTACCCCCAGACCCGTGGGCCTTTTTTGGTGAAGTCTGAACAGGGAAAGCCATAATGATGTCCAAAGTCACGCTCTGGCACCCCTAAACCAATTTCAGCTAAACTGGCGGATTAAAGGCTTCGCACACCAGGTGCCCCCAGAGGATGAAAGGGGATGAAGAGGCTCCCTGGGGTTCCGAGGGTTCACTAGGTGCGAGCGCTCGCAAACGGGCTGGAGGGCGTGAAGCCTCTGCCTAGGCCACCGCCTCTCGCCCAGACCGGGTGTTTCCAGCGGGTGTCGCCAGGCACTTCCTCGTTCCCGCGCGTCCCGGGCTCAGCTCGCTACGCCCAGCGCCAGCGCTCCTCAGGCGGGAGGGGGTCAGAGGGGAGATGTCGCAACCGCCGCCCTCCCTCTTTCCCGGTCTCGGCGCTCAGTCGCCTCCCAGATGAGCGCGCTCGCAGACAGCTGCGGGCCGCCGGCCGTCGGGCATGTCCCCTGAGTGCGCGCAGGCGGCGGGCACCGGGCCGCCGCACAGCCCGGAGCGGGCCAACCGCACCCGCTTCCCCTTCTTCTCCGAAGTCAAGGGCGACCACCGGCTGGTGCTGAGCGCCGTGGAGACCGTCGTGCTGGCGCTGATCTTTGCGGTGTCGCTGCTGGGCAACGTGAGCGCCTTGATGCTGGTGGCGCGCCGACGGCGCCGCGGCACCACCACCTGCCTGGTGCTCAACCTCTTCTGCGCGGACCTGCTCTTCACTAGCGCCATCCCGCCCGTGCTGGCCGTGCGCTGGACTGAGGCCTGGATGCTGGGCCAGGCCGCCTGCCACCTGCTCTTCTACGTGATGAGCCTGAGCGGCAGCGTCACCATCCTCACGCTGGCGGCCGTCGGCCTGGAGCGCATGGTGTGCATCGTGCGCCTGCAGCGCGGCGTCGGGGGCCTGGGGCGCAGGGCGCGCGCCGCTCTGCTCGCGCTCGTCTGGGGCTACTCGGCGCTCGCCGCGCTGCCCCTCTGCGTCTTCTTCCACGTCGTCCCGCAGCGGCTTCCGGGCACCGACCAGGTGAGCGCCGGGCGGGTGTCCGGGGCGGGCTGGCAGGCGGGGATCAGGCGGAGGCGGTAACCGGGGATGAGGATTCGCAGCAGCAGCAATAGGCCACTTGTGGCCCTAATTGTGTCAGACTTTGTGCCCGGCTCTGGGACGTTTTCTCTCTTGAATTTCAGTACAACTTTGACATGTAGGTCCCGTAACCGCCCTCCAAAACGCTGTCGAGGGGAGTCCCCAAAACGCCTCTAAAGGGCACTATTGCAAAATTAATGAATAACGGGGGGCTTAACAGACAGAATTGGGGGGAACCGGAGTGGCTAATCAGATAGTACTGAATTCTGCTTTCTCTCCGGGTGTGACAGTACTCTTACTATCACCTACTTTACAGATGAGGAATCCATCACTCAGCTCGGGGTATTTCACACTTAGTGCGAGGAGACGCTGAGAACATGCTCAGCAGACTCCGTGAGGGCCGGGCAAGCGTCCTGCTCAGAATCTGCGGCCAGGTGTGTGTGGACCGGCCTGGGAGAAAGGGCCGTGGACACCCAGGGACCCCAGACCCAGTGCTGGCTCTAGGGGGTTTGTGACTTCCCCTCCCAGTGCCCCCGTTTTTCCAACTGCAAGAAGGAAGGACTGGAGTACACCACGGGATCTTACCCTGAGAGTTTTAGTGGATGCGTGGTTTCAGAATATCTGGGGCACCCAAAATGGTCTGCAGATTTCAGAGGCTAAGAGGCCCAGGAGCACTGTTCTGGGCAGTGCTCCCAGAGTTGTCATTGGGTTCATGGAGGGGCTGGGATTTGGGGGGTGTCCACTATCTTAAAGAGGTCCTGTGGACAGCTGATGACATTGGCTCTTGTCCACTGCCATCCCGTATCCAAAATCACCGACGCTGGTCTGTTTGAGTTGGGGGCCTGCTGAGCCGCTAAAGAGTTTGCTCGCTGAGACTCACCCTGAGATCAGGGGAGGGTGAAGGACAGTGGCCGGGGGTTCTGGCTGTCAGCCGGTGTGTTAGGGGGAGGGAAAGGACATGGTTCCGTGGGCCTCGCTCTGTGCTCAGCCTCCCTGAGGGTCTGCCGAGGCCGGTTCTTCACTCGTCCTTTTCCCCACAGAGGTTTCGTGGCCAGAAAAAAATCAACCCTGGCATTAGGAGAGAGTGTGGGGCACCCCGAGCAAGCCCAGTACAAACCACAGTCCGAAAGAGAGGCCTGTGCAAAGGGCAGAAGGGGCTGGGAGGGCAGGGAGTCGGGGGGCATGAGAGTCCCTGGGGGAAGGCTTTACGATTGGAGGTGAGTACAAGCTGGCCAGGGAACGCCTGTCTGAGTGTGTCCTCCAGAGCCTGGACACAGAGGTGGGCTTCTCTGGGGGTCTCCCCAGACCAGTCTGTCACACAGGCCTTGTATTGGGGTGGGGAGACTTCTGCATCGTATGTAAGCAGTCTCTCTCTCTCTCTCTCTCTCTCTTTTCTTTTTTCAAGACAAATCAAATTAAAAGTCCCTTTCATAGTAGTTGATTTCTTGTGTGGAATACATTGTGAGGTTTTGCTTGTTTGTTTGTTTTGTTTTGTGACTAGCAGGTGGGAACTGTCTCAGGCTTGTGGCAAGTGATCAAACAATATGTAAGCCTGTGGCATGTCACTTCAGGTGGAGGCCAGGAAAGCTGGGATTACCTCAACTGGAGGGTGCCATTGGCATGGGGCAGACCAAGGACCCTAGCTTAGTGGGCAGGCTTGTCCTTCTCAGCCCAAGGGGGTCACATAGATGCCTCTCACATAAGTGCTAGACCAGGCCTCATCCCAGATCAACTGGGTCAGCTGGGAGAGCGGTTTTGCCATCAGTCTTCTAAAGTTTTAAGTTATTCTCTCACTGACTTACAGTGTTCCTGTGCTTTTCCTCATTTTTTTTTTGTTACAGAAAAATCAATAGTCAGGGAACTAAGGATCAAATATAATATATCTTAAGGGTATCTAATGTTTTGAGATGTGTCCATGTCAGCAAGCAGTTTTAGTCTGAGGTTTTGGCCTGGAGGCAACATGAGCCTCATTTTTTAGTGTTATTTGCCAGTTAAGTAAAAGGGCATCTAGAACAATTGTAGGCTGTTTGAGTGAGAAGGCCTTCTTACAGATGTGGGGGGGGGGGCCTTCGGTGTAGACCCACTCTGTATTTTACCCCCGCTAGGGCATCGGCGTGTGGTCAAAGCCCTCTACATTCCACTTCCGGAATGACCACAGTTGTACTGCCAGGTGCTTCCATGGGGATCTGTGTTGTGGTGGCCTTCCCTCCGTTCCCCCCAGAGCTGGGCACACAAATCCCTCTTGTTTTAATGCAGGAATACCTCCTTGGTCTTCAGACCCTTAGGAGAGGAATTTGGGCAAAGCCACAGGGAGAGAACGGGCCTGTGTAGCACCTCAGAAGATTGGGAGCCCAGTAAATTGGCTTTAGGAGCCCTGTTCCCTGAAATTACTAAAGGTAGGGAGAGGGCGCTTATAATGAAAACTGTACAGTCTTTTCCAGCTCTCCACTCTCTTTGTCTTTTCCCCTTTGTGTTGTGTGTGCCCCCCCAACCCCTGCCACACACACACATGCACACACACACACACACACACACCTGCCAGTAAGTCAACAAACAGAAAAACTCCCCAGTTCCTCAAAGGCTGTGACCTGAGCATGCAGGAAACATCTTTTCTTACAGATGAGCAAATAGGTTCAGTGGTTTAAGAAGTAAGTTGAAAAGAATGAGAAATAGAACAAAAAATGGGAATGTGGCCATTTGAAAAAAGAGACAGATCTGGTCTAGACTGAACTAAGTCTCACATTAAAATTAGCAAAGGCTTGTTTTCTCAGTCCTCTACTTCCAGCTTCCTGGCTGTAGGCTCGGCTTGCTTCTACCACTTGGACATGAAATATGGAGGTGTTGGATTGGGGACATTTTCCTACCCAAACCACTGGCTGAGAAAACTAACTGACCTCAAGCACAAGGTGGCTCTCTCCCCTAAAAGAGCATGGACTAGGGAAACAATGCCTCTCTGAGCTTTCTGCTTATCTGAACTCCCCCACCCCCATCAAATCAAGAACAGGGTCACCTTTGTCCATTTGGGCAGCGGATGCCTGGCAGTCTAGGGTGATCAGACTCTAAAACTTCTCTTAAGGGTGGGTGAAATGATTAACATTTCAGAAAATGCTAGGTAATTTGGTATAGGAGTGTAGGCTTTGGAATCAAATGTTTTGAGTTTGAATCTCATCTCTGCCCTTTAGGAGCGGTGCGACAAAGGCAAGCAGTCCCTCCTCTATACCTCACTCTCCTCGCTTGCAAAATGGGCATGGTAACAGCATTCACCTTATAGGATTGTCATGGGGACTAATGTTCAGTAAAGGAGCCAACATCTGGCACATACACAGTTAAGTGCTCAAGGATTGCCAGCTATTATTAGCCTCCTTATCTTTGGTTATAAATATTTTAAACATTCTTCAAACAGTGTAATTCTTCTGATTGCTGTAAAATAACAGACTGCTATTTTAAGAGGGTGGACACATCCTAGTAACTTAGACATCTCGGCTAGGTCTGCTCAACCTGTTCCAACAGGATTCCTGCCTGTGTGTGCTGTGGCCCTGGCGGGGCAGTGACCCTCATTGGCAGGTCTGGGGGAGCACTGTCTACCCTGGCCAGAATGTGCTGCCCATTTATTCTGCAAACATTTACTAAGTACCTCTCCCTCCTGCCCCCCCTATGCCTCACATGACCAAGACACTCTTTCTCTTCAAAGGGATGCATTTCTTGAGCATGCAGGTGGTCCCAGACACAATATGGTCCTCACAGTTACCCAGTGAGTAGGTGTTCTATGCTTATTTCCAGAAGGAGGAATGCCTAAAGTCACAGAACAGGCCAAGGTTGGAACCAGAGGTTAGCCCAGATCAATCTGTCCCTCCCAGTGTCATTTCCCATGAGTTCACACTTTCTTAGGAGCACTTGGCCCTATGGCCCCATGCTGCCCTAATTTAAAAGCAGGCCAATAAGGCCACCATGTCTCTCTTGAGTGTGGATTGGTGGAGGAGACACAATTTGCTTGTCTTTGTCAATATTAGACGATGCTTTTAAGATACAAGAAAGTCCAGTGCTTGCATTAATTTTTTTCTATTCTGTTGGGAAGCTGATAGGAGATCATCCAATTAGGATTCCCAGTTCCTTAAAATGACCTCTTAGTTTTTCATTTTGTTTAAAGAGGTGGGGCAGGGAGAATGATTTACAAAGGAATCCCCAGAAATACCCCAGGCAGAATTATTAGAGAAGCTGACAGGAAACAGCTGGAATCCGGTGGCATTTGTCATTAAGACTCCCCCTTCATAGGTGAGTCTCCTTAGAAATGAATGAGTGATCTCTCAGGTGAGTGTGAAGAGGAGGAGCGGTTAATAAGGCAAGGACGTGGGTGACTAGAGGGACATTACAGGTGGGTGAACTAGCCCATAGTTGGCACGAGATGGTATTGGAGAAGTACCAGGTACACTCCTTTAGGAAGTTTGGACGTAGGTGGTGAGAGATGGCCTGCTCTGGGACCAGGTGAGCCAGTGAGAATGAGACATGTGAGTGAGTCAGATAGCTGTAAGGCAGAACTTAGACGTTCCATCTGAGTGGGGATGGAGAAAGAAGAAGACAGGCTATGAGTCAGGTTTCTGGCAGCTGGGGGCGTGGAGTCTCCATGTCCTGAGTTGGTGACTATGAGAGATGGAACCTTTTGGGAATGGGACCATTGGAAGCTTGCCATGCCTGTGAGGCATCCTGCAGAGATGTCTTCAGGGCAGTAGGGATGAGTCTGGGGTACAGTAGAAGTCTGGGCTGAGAAGTGTAGATTGCAGCACCACCTGCAAAAGAGAAGCCATGGAAATGGATGAGATTGGCAGGGAGAAGTGGAAGTTGGGATGGCGACATAATCACACTTCACCCTGCTGTGCATGGTCTCCTGCCTTCATCCTTTGTGGTCCTGACACTGAGCTCCCTGCTTCATTATTTCTCCTGGATGAAGCCCTATCCTTCTAGGCACAACTAACCCAACCCCTCCTGGATGCAGCATTCCCAGGGGATTCCACTCTCCTGTCACTTGGAACCCTCTGGGAACTTCCAGCCTACTGCCTCTCTCTCCCTGATCTCACAGTAGCCTCTTTGAGGGCAGGGACCAAGCCCATCCTCACGGTGGCTCAGGCGCCATGGCTTGAGTCAATGAGTGGTTGAACAAACACTTTAAAGGTAAGGTGACCAGATTTTAACATTGGTAAAGCGGGACACCATTGACGGGTGGGGTGGGGGGGTGGGGGGGGTGTTCTTGATTAAAAATTTGGTCTATCTCCCGCCGATCCCTAGCTTGTCGTGCATTCTTTCCAAAAATGAGGACTTTTTTAAAACGCCGCAAGACGTGGGACAAATTGTTAAAAATTGGGACTGTCCTGCCAAAAGCGGGACATCTGGTCACCTTATTTAAAGGACACTCGTTGACTCAGCCAGCTCTACTACTATACTTTAGTGACAAAACAGGCCTAGTACTTTGGTTCTTAAATTTCCCTTTTAAAATCAGCAAACATTTCAACTGTGCACAAAAAAAAGTACAGAGAATATGATAGCACTCACTATCACCTTCCAGATTTGACTCCCTGCTGAACTGAACTCCTCTGTAAGTCACAGCCTGGGAGAGAATACCTACCTACATTCAAAGTGACTTAAATAGATTTTTCCACAGAAACAAAATTGTAACAAGTTAGATCTCTGACTGTGAGCCTGGTGCCTGCTTTTGTTTTTTATGAACAAGAATAAACATTGCATTTGACCAATGACACCATAGAAAGCTTTCTAAAGAGCATATACCGGTAAATCAGTCATTTAGTCTACACAGGCCAGCCACACTGTCTCTCAGTTCATGGATGGAGGTGTGTGCACAGTTATTATCTTACTTCCTTATCACACTCAGTGCCTGCAGCAAGTGCCACAAATCAAAGGTGAAAGAGCGTCTTCCCCAGAAGCATGGAATTTGGGAGGCTTCCTGACACAGGTTCATTGTCTTCGTTGAAAAAAATGCTGGTTAGGTTTGCCAAACTATCATGGTCATCTATATTTCATGTTTGATCATCATTTCTCTTAAGAATTAATCTTTGGGGAAGCCGGGATGGCTCAGTGGGTTAAGCGCTCACTTCGCAGCGCCGGGGACCGAGGATCGAATCCCGGCCCCAGCCCATGCGGAACCATATGCTGAACTGGGGTGTGCCCCCAGTTCAGTTCTCTCTCTGTCTCTGTCTCTGTATCTCTCTCTCCCTGTCAAAAAAAAAGGAATTAATCTTTACTGCCATTTGTATATTTATTTTTTCTCTTATAAAAGTCATATAGACATATTATAGGAAATTTAGAAAAGTCAGATAAACCAAAAAAACAAACAAAAAAACAAAACCTAAGAGTCCCACCTAGAAACAGACACTTCGTTTTCTGGTGTGTGTCCTTCTAGTCTGTTGCTGTTGTTTTTTTGTTGTTTTTTTTTACTGGTGTGCATGTGTGTGTGTGTGTAGGTGTATATCTATTCATTCATACTTACACATTTGCATCAGTAACATTGGACTACTACAGCCATATTGTTTAGGGATCTAATGGGTGTCCCAAAATTCATGCAAGATTTGAATTTTGCGTCATTTGTGCGGTAAAGTGTTGCCAAAGAAAAAAATAGACAGCGTGACAGCTGACAGTTCAGGGTTATTAAAAATGGAGTGCTACATGAAAGAACAATGCATTTTTTTTTTTAAATATTTATTTATTTATTTTTATTGTTTTTTGACACAGAGAGGTACAGAGACAGAGACAGAGAGAGAACTGAACTGGGGGAGCTCCCAGTTCAGCATATGGGTCCGCACGGGCCGGAGTCGGGATTCGATCCTCGGTCCCCGGGGCTGCAAAGTGAGCACTTAACCCACTGAGCCATCCCGGCTTTCCCAATGCATTTTCATTGTTGAGCAATATTTCAAAAATAATGAAGGTTTGGCAGCTACAGTTCGTAATTTTTGTACAAAATATGGTGGGAATAGTGATATAACTTCATCAGCTGTGAAGAGATTAATTAAAAAATTTAGGGAGACTGGATCAATTAGTGATCTTAAACACTCTGGCCGTCCTTCAACAAGATATGGATGTGGACGACATGTGGTTTCAACAAGATGGTGCCACTTGCCATACAGCCCGAGAAACAATTCAATTGCTGCATGAGTCATTTCCTGGTCGTGTAATTTCCCATTTTGGTGATCAGAATTGGCTGCCCAGATCATGCAATTCAACGCCATTGGACTTTTTTCTTTGGGGTTTTTTGAAGTCTAAGGTTTATGCCAACAAGCCCACGACCACCCACGCCTTGAAGGAGGAAATTGAGCACTGTATCAACGAAATTCAGCCACATTTATGCAAAACGGCCATGGAAAATTTCAACAAAAGAGTGTGATGTGTCAGAAAAGCCACGGAGGCCATTTACCCGATATGCTATTCCATACATAACCCTATACTGTATACTTTATGAATCAATAAAAAATTTACAATTTTTAATTATAAACCTGTATTTTCTATCAAAATTACTTCTTGTGTGAATTTTGGGACCCTCGTTATTTCTTTGCTGCTAATGTAAAAGGAAAACCTTGCTCTATCATCACACATTCTACATAACCTTGTAAAGCCTTGAGAGGCTTTGGCAGACATTGTAGAGGCAGCTTCTGGAAAGAGTTAGGGCCTCTTGCGAGTTTTAAGAAATTATTCTGGGGTCAGCTGTTTTTTTGCCCTCCCTATATGAGAACTATAGATGTTACATTCAGGGCTGGAATCTGTTTCTTCTGATTACTGCTTCAGTGTATCTGTTGCCCACCAGTGTAGGAGAGTGAGGGGCCCATGGTAGGCCTAGAGAGCTGATGAACACAAATGAAGGCTGGGTGGATTATCTGAAGAGCCACGGCCACGCCTCTGGCCCATGCAAACCCATATGCTGAACTGTGGTGCAACTGGCACAGTTCCTGCCTCCCATGTAGGAGGCCCCCAGTTCCGTTCCTGCCCTGTGCAGCCCCACATCCACCTGTGTGGAATGAAACCATGTCACAACCAATGGTGTACAACTATGGAGACTGTCCCCGGGCATCCCCATTACTTTCTCTCTCTTACCTTCTCTCAAACAATAAAATAAATCTTTCCAGAAAATACGAATATTTTCCATTAATACTGAATGGGAGAAGTAACTATTTGACTGCATTTTAAGTTTGACCACTCACTTATGATACATGTTGGGAAATTATATATATATGGGTTAAATGAACAAATGATACTATCGATGATAATAGTACTTCTGGACATTGGTTAAGATGCCTTGTCCACCAAAAATCAATAATTCAGTCCTTTTACAGAGCATGTGCTTGTAAAAATCTATTATAGATGTTTGGAAATATCTAAGGCAACTTGTTTTCTATTAATAAATAGTTTTATTCTTATAGTCAAGCAGGCATAGGAGGCTTGTGTTTGGAATGATGGATAGATAGGTAGGTGGGTAGATAGGACTCTTTTCATTGACCTATTTATTAGAAGAAATTGTTGCTGCAGCTCTTACTATTTCCTTACTAACCCCACTATTTTGGGGTTTGTATTAGTGTTAAACATTTGAATTCAACACAACACAGTAAAGGCAGCAAGGCCACCAACCTTCACTCTCTCCTGCCACATTCCTGTGGTTTTGCATCTTGAACTGCTCGAGAACTGTGCTTGCATCTTGCTCTGGGGGAGGGGCACACAGGGACAGAGCTCCTGTGTCTGGGCACCACTGTTGTCTTGGAGTAAGCCATGGCCTTCCCTGCTGCAGCCTGGCCCTTAGTAGACATTTGAACACTCCTCAAGTGAACACATAGGCCTTAACATAGACCCTGTTGCCTTCAGCATGCACAGTGTGACTGCACCGGAACCTTGTTCCTGTTTTGATATGCTTGTGTGTAGCACACCACTTTCAATCTACAGAACTTTGCAGGGGTCAGTTTTTTCACCTGTAAAGTGAAGGACTTGGGAGAGAAATCTCAAAGGCTCTTGCAGAGAAATGGAAAGAGCACTGAACCTGGAGCCATGCCTGGGAACTGACTCTAGCTCTTACCAGCCTACGACCCTGAGCCCCAGTTGGCCTCCTCTAGAGAATGGGAATAATAATTACGCGGATTCTGAGGTCAGGGGCAAATGATTTGTAAGTGGGGTTGTGTGGGCAGTGGAGGGGATTCTGGGATTTCTTGTCATACCAGCGGCGTAGCAGCGGAACACAGCACTGTGATGGTGCCAGGCAACCCCCAACTGGGACAGAGTGAAAGGCCCAAGAAGAAGCCAGCATTTAGATGACCTTCTCTTCCTTTTTATAACTAGGAGATTCCGATTTGCACACTGATTTGGCCCAGCATTGCCGGAGAAATCTCCTGGGATGTGTCATTCGTTACTTTGAACTTCTTGGTCCCAGGACTGCTCATTGTGATCAGTTACTCCAAAATTTTACAGGTATGTTTACTTCCAGACTGTAGCTGAACTTCATTAAGGCTCAGGGTATTTTGGGTGGAATCTTGGCATTTCTGTGTCAGAAGCTATCTTCGTTATCTTAGTAATCACACCAGTCTAATCCTGGTTCATTACCCATATCCAACCCCCTCCAAGAAAAACAACAACAACAACAATTTATATCTTTGTGATTGTTTTTATTATTATTATTCAGTGATTAAATGTAAGCTTATTATTAAAAAATTAAAGACATAGAAATGTGTAACAGAGAAACTGATTCATTTCTCTTTAAAGCACTTATGAGCCCTGTCATATTCCATTTATATGTATTTGTTTGTATTATATATTATCTGTCTTTCTCACTAGAACGCAAACCCAATGAGGGTAGAGATTCTGTTTATTCTTATAGCCCCATCCCTAGAGGAGGGCCTGGCTTATCCACTGTAAGTGCTCAATAAACATTCCTTGATGGAGTAAGACACAGGCCTTGGATCACACTGAAAGGCCAATAGTACCTTCTGCTCTTGAGCGGTGGGAAGTCACTGGACAAAGAGTCATAAGACCTGGGTTCTAGTCCAAGCTTGGGTTTTAGTCCAAGATGTGTGACCTTAGGCAAGTCACTTAATGAATATGGGCTTCAGTTTTCTCTGGAGCTAAATGGGCCGCAGTGGAGTATTGAACACAATAAAATGAGAGAAGCAGATATGATGTTTTGAAAATCTCAGTATTAATGCAAATATAAGACTTTAAAAAATTACTTTCCATCCCCCTGTTGCCCATTTCCCAGAAGGACTCTGGCATTTGTCAGCATATCGCTTGGCACCTGTGGGTTTGCCAGGCTGGTAGTTTGGAAGCAGATAAGTTGCTGCCAGGTGACTAGGGGGTCTGGGCAGGCCCTCATGTGTGTATCTCTCCCCTTCTGAAGATACTCTCATTTAGAGACAGTGAATCAGCTTTTCTGCTGACTTTTTCTTCCCATCAAGAGCAAAACTGTGTAAAATCAATTGAACATCAGTGTTAATTCACCATATTCATAGAGACACAATTAGTAAGTCATTTGAGGCCATAAGGACACAGAACTAAGCCACCCACCCCTTTCCCACTAGCCTTGTCTCTCACTGTCATGGCTGCTGCTAACTCAGGTTCCATCTGGAGCCCTGAGAAGTCCCTCTCTGATCTTTTATTCCTCCAACGTAGTCACTAGTGCACTTTCTAGAAATCCATGGGATATTAGATGTTAGAAAGAATTCTGTGATCACATGAGTTTGGGAATTGCTGAGTAATCAAAGTTAAACATTTTTTTTTTTTTTTTTTGCTTAGGACTTCTCAGTTTTTATTATGCTAATGTACTTTGAGAATCTCCAACACAGGAATGGGGAGGCCCCATTGCCAAATCTGACAGCAGAACCCTCTTCTGCCCACTGCGCCTTTCTGGACTGGTGCTCCATGGAATCTCCTTTGGGAAACTCTTCTAAAGTCTCTGCCCTGGTTGCTGGTTCTGCCCGGGTCTGGGATTGAGAGCAGACTTTACTGAGGTCAGGGCAGTGGCCTTATCCCCCTTCTGCCTTCCCTGCTTCCTCTTTCCTCATGAGTCAGTCATGCTATACATCTTCAGTAGCTTTTTCCAATCAACAGTCTCCCAGGGAAATAGTCTCCCAGCCACTCCCAAGCACCTTCAATTAGGCTGTCAATGCCAACTGTTGGGGCTTTGGTTTACATTGTCACCCAGCAACCATTGTCATGGCAAGGTGAGATACCTCTTGTGACAATTTGTATGTTTCTTGATCCCCCTCCCCATTCCCTACCACACCCTAGAATGGAAGTGCAGGGCTCCCTAGCTATTGCTGTATGTCCAGCACCTGTAAGAGCGCTTGATGCATAGTAGGGGCTCAGTACGTTTTTCTTGAATGGGAGTTAGTCCGTGGCTTGAAGTTGGAAAACCCTTGCCTATCTCAGAGCTTCACTGAGAAGCGAGATCTGTTTCAGCTAAACATGAAGGTGTTAGGTAGTGAACACACAGCCCTCTCCCCACACCTGACCCTCATTTCCCAGCTTTGGGGCCTGTTTGCCAATGTGGAAAGGGAGGTGGGCCCTCTGGAAAGATGGAGTCTTGTCTGAAAAATCTAATCGGAAAGTTACTAATTGACCAAGCAGCTCCCAAAGGAGAACTGAGCTGGGGGGGTGGGGGTATGTCTTCTGAGCTACCCCACCCCGCAGAGCACGCAGTATGGAGGGAGGGCTGGAGATGGCAGCCCCCTCAGACATGGCTCATCTTATGATGTGGCTCATCTTAAGTTTGAATGATTGAATAAGCTGGATTGCACAGATAGGGGCTTGTATCATCAATGGAGTGACCTTCAACAAGTTACTCAAATTTCCAGAGATTCAATTGCCTCATCTCTGAAGTAGGAATAATAATAGTACCAATCTAAGGGGTAGCTAGAAAGATGAAATGTGACAATTTGTAAAACAAATGCAGAGCACAGTGTGTGGCACACGGGCCCCTCCCTAAAGCTCAGCAACCCCCAGTCCTGCTGTTCCTGTTGCTGGGGAGCCAGCGGGGAAGAAAGGGATCTGCTTCCTCAGCCTCTTTGCCCTGGTCTCCATCCTCAAGAGGTGGACATGAACTACTGCACAGAAGCAAACAAATGACTGCATTTAAATATAAAACAAGGAAACAACTACCGGTATCCTTTAATTAGCTAGTTAGGAGTATTGTAAGAAGACTGTTTTAAGCCATGCTGATCTTGGGGCTAAACTTGCCCCAATTATGAATGATGCTAATTGCCTACTAATTACTCCCCATCCTGAGGTTCAAGAATCTTAGGGGAATGGGCCTAGGAGGGCCAGTTAATGATGAGATCTGTGGCCATGAAGTCCCCAGACATGTAAGCACCCACTGTGTGGCCAGAGCAGAAGGACACAGGGCCTGACTTCGCAAATGGGAGTTAGCCAGGACCGAGAATGTGGCTAGGACATTCTGACGTGAATCTCTTCTGGGGACAGAGGTCACAGGCTGGAATAAATCATGTCAGGCTAAGAGGTATAATACCCATCATGTCCTGGGCTAGCGCTGCATGTTTGTCCCCCAATTCCTTCACCAGCCCCTGCCCCCACACCGATCTCTTGGCACCATTGAAGCTGAGCAAGTGATGAGGAACAGCAGGCCTTCTGCCCTCTGGCTGGGCTTAAAGGACAATTAGACAGAAGGGCAGGATGCTGGGTGTATCCCCAGCGTGGCCTGCACCTGAGCACTGGACTCTTCTGGCCGCCGGTGAAGTCAGACCCCCCAGCCAGCCCACCACCTGTGCCGGGGACACACACTTACTGGGCAGCCCCACCTCCTCTCTCACAGGCTCAGCCTCTGTGGGGCTTTTGCTCTTTGAAGTGAATCCTGCCAGGGCTCCTGTTTTCAAAGTAGTTTGGCTAAACGTCTCTCAGGAGGGCTTTGTCTCCATAACTTCATCACCTCCCAAAGGCCCCACCTCCGAATAGCATCACCGTGGGGCTTGAGGTTCAACACATGAATTGGGGTTGGGGGGCACATCAGACCATACAAGGTGCTTCTGTCCACACCCCCCTCTTCAAGACCATCAGTTCAGACTTTTCACTTCCCCTCATCAACTCTATTTACAAGGTGGATAATTTTCTGCCTTATTTCTCAGGGAGCAAGCCAGCTGCTCCACCTCTCCAGTGCAGCCTGAGCGCAGGCAGCACGCGTGCCAGGCCTTGGAGAGGAGACCTCTCCCCGCACAAAATAGTCCTAGTGCAGCGGAGGCAGCAGACGCTCCCCCTAAATCAAATCCCCCTGACACCCGCACTAAGTGGTGGCTCCTGCTCTGTTTTGCATTCCTGCAGATCACAAAGGCATCCAGGAGAAGGCTGACGGTGAATCTGGCTTACTCAGAGAGCCACCAGATCCGCGTATCGCAGCAGGACTTCCGGCTCTTCCGCACCCTCTTCCTGCTCATGATCTCCTTCTTCATCATGTGGAGCCCCATCATCATCACCATCCTCCTCATCTTGATCCAGAACTTCAACCGAGACCTGGTCATCTGGCCGTCCCTCTTCTTCTGGGTTGTGGCCTTCACGTTCGCCAACTCGGCCCTAAACCCCATTCTCTACAACATGTCGCTGTTCAGGAACGAATGGAGGAAGATTTTTCGCCGCTGCTTCTTCCAGGAGAAGGGAGCTATGTTTACAGACACGTCTCTCAGAAGAAATGACCTGTCTATTATTTCCAGCTAATTAATTTTCCTCTATAGGCAGAGTGTGGTCACTCTCCCACAAGCCATGCTGCTTTCAAAGGGAGTTGATTTTCAGGACCCTAAGAAAATGCAGCCTATGCAAATTACACATCTACAGCAACTGGTAAATTAAGGGGGCCTCGTTCGGTATGAGAATTTTCTCCTTTACAAATGGATTTGTTATGGGAACTCTTTCAGTGTGTTTGTAGTATGATTGAATGTAATAAAAGTTTTATTTGTAATTGTTCGGCTATCACATTTATATACAAAGCCACATTTTGCTGGTTTCTGAGGTAAGTCTTGGGACTGGTCTAGGACTCAGATCTCTCTGCTGAAGGGTCATGGCCACTCAAGGTTCCCACCTTGAACCCCGGGGCTGCAAGAGGAGCACTCAACCCCACGGAGCCATCCCAGCTTCCCTAAAGCTGTATTTTGAAGTTATGTGTGGCTCTTAGGGGTCTCTGGGGTTGTCAAACTGAAGCTGAGCAGCCTGACTCTGACAGTCTGCTGTTCTGTGTGATGACAGGCTGGGATTTCCCATACATGGCCACCTATCCCCTCCCTCCCTGGTGGGAGGACAAGCCCATTGGGGTGGGGGACCCAGGAGCCTCCCATACGCCCTTGATATGCCAGCATATCTGCAGAAATCTCCACATACATGGGAGAGAGGTGCCCTTCCCAATCTCTCAAAATTTCATAGCTGTCAGCTGGGCATCACCAGGGTATACACAGCTCCTAAATGCTCTAATTGAATACTTGCAGCATCCCATCAGACAGATACTGTTTCCTCATGTTTCACAAGAGGAATGAGGCTCAGAGAAGCCATGGAATCAGCCTCAAATCACACAGCTTATGTATATCTGAGCTGGATTTGACTTAAAACTAAGACTCTGGTACTAAAGCCCGATTCCTTTTCAATATGAGGAACTGAGGCAAAGGGCTTTGCATGTGATTATACACTAGTGTTCCCAAGCGCTGCTGATGGAGTGGGACATGGTATTGGCTCCAGTCCTGGCTCCGATCCCGTCCCCTTTCCTGCATGCTCTAGGTAGGGGGGCCCATGATCTTCCTCCAGACCTGGCTTCCAAAGGCCCCACGTCCCAATTCCCCCAGGGAAGACTGAGGCTCTTCCCTTCAACATTTGGGCCACATCTGAAATAACTGAATTAAATGCTAGAAACTATGTAAGGCTGGGGGTGTTTGCTGGAGCTTACCCAGACCCATGTCTCTGGCTCTCTGAAACCCAGCTGAGTGAGCTGGCTGTTCTGTTTGCCTCGTGGGCCCAGGGCTACTGAGGCCGGGGGCTCGCTGACCGGGCCTAGCTTATACTCATCAGCTCTTTTGGCCTTGGTGCCTTATCCAGGCCAGCATTTAAGGCCCTCCCGGGTTAATTGGGAACACCCTTTTTCAGGAAGCAGGATTTTAATAATGGAGATTAGACAGTAAAACAAGTGAAAGGTCATAAAGACCAGCTGGGGAGGGAAGATATAAAAGTATACCCTACCCAACCATCTGTAAGACTTCTCTTTTTGACACACACGTGAACACAAATAGAAACCCAAATCATAGGAAACAGGTGACTATACTTTAATAAATCAAAGTCTGGAACCCTAAGCCTCAAATGATTCCTTAGGAAAGCCCAGCAAAGATGTACATCTGACTGCAAACAGATGCAGTTATTCCTACATTTTTGTGTGTCCTGAGGGTTTTTCTATTTCCCGAGGGGCAGGGAGGAAAGAGGGCCAAACTAAACTAAGATAAATAGAGTTGAAGGCTGAGTGAGAGTTAGTGGGAAGTTTTCAAATGAAACTTGACATCTTTGATACTGCTACAAAAGGTTTTTTTCTGAACTGCCATCACAGTAACCTGAAATATAGAAAACAAAGCCATTAATAACAGAATGATGGACCCGGTGTTGAATGTAGATTATGAATGTCATAATGGCCTCAGGGCTCAGCTTTATTCAAGTGCTTCTTGTGAGGTTGTATAGCTAGATGTGGCTGCAATTCATAAACACCCTCAACGCTATCTCTGGGGGCTGAAAGAATAGAATCTGCTGTATGAAATAGTGTTCTTATTTGTCTTCACTGTGCCTGAAACTTGCATTTCAAAGGAGTAGGGCACATCTTCCTATTTCAAAAAGTAGAAGCCAAGTCAACCTGACCATAGCCACTGTTAGTAATGGAGTGGTGGTACACGTCCTATACCATGTGTCACCAGGCAGTGCCACCAAAAAGCCTAGGTTTGCATCCAACTCCTACTTGTTGTAGATCTCAGGCAACTTTTATAATCTTCCTTAGCCTCCGTTTTCTCATCTGTAGAATGGGGCTACTGAGAGTATCTGTATCATAAGGCATCTCAGAGGATTGATCAAGATAATGTAGGCAAAGGGCTGGCCTGGGGTCTGGCTGTGGTGAAAGCCTTTATCGGCTCCTCACTTAGGCTGCCCCAGGGTGAAACATCAAGACCTTCCTGATATATGTTTTTGGTCTGGGTGCATATCTGTTTGGTGCAGTGTGTTGTGGGTCAGCTAGGGAGAGGACCAACAGACAAGTTCAGTTTTGTTCTCTTTTTCCCTACATTTCCGTATTACCCTATTTGGATTTTGCAAACCAGTCTCCCATGGAAGTGAGTGAGTGTCAATTCAAAATAGACAGCACACTTCCCTCAAGAATGTTCTTGGTCTTTAAATCAAGATCAGAAGAGGGTAATATCTATAAAAAGATCCAGTGGTTGTTCCAGGGAATCTCAAAAACTATAAGTGAGGAAAATCAGTGAGTCAATTGAATGGTTATTTGGTTTCATATTAAAGAAAGAGCATTTGTTGAAATCCTTCTCTTTTGATCTTGCTATGGTGATGTCTCTCGATCAGTTTCTGTATCAGTGGCCACATTGGTGCCCACCTCTTCATTGGCGGCCACTCAATCGCCAAATAATATTAATTCAGACAAAATGGTTTAATGGGCAGTGTATCCAGGGACAAAATCATGTGACCAAAGACTGGGCCAAAGGTAGCGGGGGGATAAAAGAGGGTGTCCCCTGGAGTTTTACTTAATTGGAAGTGCCAGGGTTTTGGGAAAAATCTTTGTCCATTCTTTCTGCATCAGCCCCATGATAAGGCTAGGGAAGGATCTGGTTATAAAGGACCCAGTCTTGGGCTAAGAGGGGCTCCCAGGCTCCATTTTTCTCTTGCATGCAGATGAAATGCATCTCACTGGCAGGCAGGTCCAACCTCACTGCCCACTGACCCCCCTCCCCCCAGGGGGAGCCGGAGGGTGCCCCACTCCTGCCCACTCACCATTGTGCACAATCAGCCTGTACTGCCTGGCCAGGCACAGCTCCTCCTGCCTGCGCCTCACGATTCTCTGCACTTCCGGGGGCAGGCCGTGGGGGTTGCGGGCAAACACGAAGGAGTAGCTGTCAGCACAGGTGCCGTCGAGGTTCAGGAGGCGGCAGGAGTACTGCACAGCGTAGGTGTCATAGTCCGTGTCGATGATCCAGTGGTCATCGCCTGCAAGCCAGAAAGCCAGTGACTCAGATGTCACAGAAACTCACTGTCAAGCCTGAGAAGCCAGCAACTTCCTGAAACTGGTGTCATTGTTAGGAAGCAGACCACAGAGAATTCAGATAGCTTTGACAAAACTGGGAAAATGAGAAAGGGTTTTGTTCTTCTTGCAGAATAGGTGTTCCAGAGTGGGGGAGACCTTGTTCACTTCAATGCTTGATCCACTCTCACCCTGATGTTGTAAGTGTGACAGCATCTTTCCAAAGAATAACAGAGAATGTGGGCCCATCAAAACCACAGAATGGGCCTTTGTCCTGTGTCTTTGCCATCTACCCTCCCACAATATCTGTGCCTTTGTGATTGATGTCTGATGGCCACCAACTTATGTCCTCCCCAACGCCAGGATGTGTCTCTTGCAGTGGTCTGTATCAGCTAGATCGCAGTCAACTCAGTAAGTACATTCCCCTCCCATCTCTCAGTCCACTGGAGGACACCACTCTGATGATCTGGCTCACAGTTTTCTGGCTCCATCCTAATTCTGATTTAGTAACCCTGCTCACTGCTCCAAAAGCATAGGTTTTGCCTTGGGGGCACAAGATGCCCACCAGCCGGCATCAGATACTTGTTTTTAGAGTTTGTACTCTTCAGAACTCCCCTGGTAGAGGCAGAATTGACCCCTTGAAGAATTTAGATTATATTTATTACCAAGGCTGGGATATAAGCCATGAAGAATAACTATACATGAAAGTGGGAAAACTATCAACAAAGGCAGGATGAGAAATAACGTAAGAATGCATATGAAAGATCTGCCATGCAGAAACACCAACGTTCAGGTTTATCCAAATACGTTATATTTGGTAAAAAGTGCTGCATCTCTACTTAATGTTTTTGTTGACATATAACCATGACTAGGACTTTTTGAGCTCTTAGCTATGTGTCAGTCATTGTGTAGATACTTTCCATGTTTTCTCAGTTATTTCTTATATTGACCCACAATTGCATATTATCATCCTAGTTTTACAGATAAGGAAACTGAGGCACAGAGAAACTAAATATTTCACCCAGGATCCCAAAGAGCAGAGTGGAACTGGGATTCAGTCTGATTCTGGAGCCCACATGCCTAACCTCTACACCACATTATCTATAGGCAGTAAGTTGACTGGTGGCAGAGGGGACAAAAAGCAAGGAACAAAAAGGCTCTGCATCTCCATCTCATGCCCAGGTTGTGAAGCGAGTGATCATTTCCGCCTTGTGTTGTGCTTCACGTTGGAAGTATGCAGAGGTGCCTGGAGCCCACTCTTTGGAGGGTATAAGGGAAATCCATAACATTCACCCTAAGCCATCTCTGGGTGTGCCAGCCTAGTAGGGGTTCAGCCCAATCCCAGGCCCTGCAGGGGGGCTGCACAGGAGTGGGTGGTGGAACCCCATTGTCAGCTCACTGCAGGCTTGCTGGGAAGATACCCCTGCATCTCTCAGCCTTTCCCACGGAGAGAGTCAGAAGCCGGGTGGCAGTGTCCAGGCATGTAACTGCTCAGTGGAGGCCATGCAGTTCTTCAGCAGGCGGGCCAGGAACAGAAGCGTGGGCCCCATCCTAACCACCAGCTCCCCTCACAGGCTCTTGAGCCTTCCTCCCTGAATGAAGTCATTTCCTCCCTGGCTAGTGTGTCAGTCAGACCACCCCAACAGCCAACCTCTCAGACACAAAACACTCTCCTTTGAAATATGACCCCATTCCATGAGCTAGGCAGCTGTTAGCTCTGCACATCACATAAATCAGCAGCTTAATTCCTGCCCCCCAATTTATTGCCAGAATGTGAATTCTGACATAGGAACTGTCAAGTTTGGCTTAGAAAAATTGACTTTTAAAAAAGGCCCAAGTTAATTTGGTTTATCTCCAAGCTCTTTTTGGTTAAACAGTGCAGAGATGAAAAATTTAAATTGTAACAGACTTTATCTGACTTTCCTTCCTAAGACAAGAGATAGACTGCCAGAGAGCTACTAGAAAAAATGAGCTTGGGCCTCCAACCTCTTCACAGCTGGCAGCTGGGGTGGGTCTCTCTGGAGAGCCAGACACCCCCAAATATTTGTGGATGGCAGCTATCTGAGCACAGCAGAGCTATGGCTAGGAACCCTGACTCTGCTCCACCATCCCACAAAGTGGGGTTACACAGCCGCTGTGTCTACATTGTATCCACACAGACTGGTTTAGAGGTTTTGATTACTAGTCCAAAAACAAACACACTCAGTGGGAGCCAACTCTGGTGACAGGGTTCCCTTGAAGATCTGCTGCTCACTGTGGTGGGCCTGAAATGTGTCCCTTTAACAATCTAGAACTGTGTCCTCCAATCACCTACAGTGATGAGACCAGGTGAGAAGTTCCCTGCAGTTCTCTGGTCTAACCATCCAGCTGAGTCAGCCTGCCGGTGGTGTGAGACTAATTCTGACTAATTGCCTGAAAAACCCAACAGGCCCTGGCAAAGTGGAGTCTGAGGTCTTGAAGCCCAAGTAATTTGCTGTGTGCCCCTAATCTAGCCCTCTCTCTAATATGGGCCTTCTCCACTTCCTTTATTTGTAAAACGAGAGACTTGAACCTGATGGCCAATAACTAAGGAGCAGAAACTTAAGTAAACTCATGTCTCAGGCCCTGTTCTAAGTGCTTTCTTCATAACTCATCACAGCCTCATAATACTACTCCATGAAGTAAAGGCCATGATCACCTCCTTTTGCAGATGAGGAAACTGAGGCATGAAGAAGATAAGGGACATATCCAAGGTCCTATAAGTAGTGGGTTGAGTTAGGATTCGAACTCAGGCAGTCTAACTTTGACCCTGCATGCTTAAGTATTACACTGCACAACTTCTTTTTCTAAAAGGTAACCTATTAAGGATTCTATCCTTAAGCCTTCCATAGGGGAGCTATCTCACTTAATATTTATAGTGATCGCTTTCAAGATTTCAATACTTTTATTTTTCCTCTCTAAATAAAATTCTAGATAGAACCTTACTCTACATGAGGTTAAAGCAGAGATAATCCAGTTTGGTAGGGGGAGGAGGCGAGAGACAAAACCATGGGATCTTCTAATCGCCCCAAATGCAGTATCGACAGAATTCTAGGCCTCCAAGACGTGCAGCTCAGAATGCCACCGAGCATTCCGATTGCATTTTCTAAAAATGAGTAATCGTGTACCTCTCACCATTGATTTTTGTAATCCGTTATCTTTTAGGCCATCAGAATCATTTCTGGAGGTTTTGCTGCATTGTTTGAAATAATTTTTATTACTTCTAAGGATAAAAGCTTTTCCCCCTTATAAGATAGTCATTCCATCGGTACAGTGTAAATCAGTGCTGAAGATGCACTGATAAAAATGCATTTCCTCTAAACATACAACTTTAGAGGAAGTCAAGTGCTGGGCCACACTGAGGACTCTCCTGCCCTGGATCACCAGCTAAGAGAGTTCTCCTGAACAGTCCCCTGAGCTGATCCCACAGGAGAGCTCAAACTATACTTTGTAAATTTGGTCTATACTATGAGTCCCTGTTGCTCAGGGCCACCTAATCCTGGCCTAGAGGAGTGGGAACCCCTGGCTTCTGACACTGACTCTCATAATCTTGTTTCATGACCTTGGACAAAGCACTACCTTCTATTAGTCTCAGTTTATCTGTTTATTGAAACCCCTTTGGAAGGTTAATTTTCCATCTCTAAGATCCCATGATTTGTCTTCCCCCACCCCCAGCCTGCATTGTTCCCTAGGTACCAAGCAGACTTCAGAGTTGAAATTGAGGAAAAAGGGGGAAAAAGAAGAAAGAGCCTAGAGATGTTGTGTTCTCCTGATCAGGCCGTGTTTTAGGATGCTCTTCTTAGAAGCCCCAATCCTCTCTTTCCCTATCTGAGTCTCCGTGTTTGGGAGAATGGGAAGAGATCACTGCCATCCCAGAATACTGTCTGGCTCAGTATCTCAGCATCAGCAGGCAGGGCAGCAGGCAGTGGGCCAACCCTGGGCACCATGCTCCCTACAGCCTTGGATGAGGGTCTCCCAGCTCCACTGGGGCCTCCAGTAGTCAAGCTGTATCGGGGATTCAGCTCGAGGGGATGGAGGAAACGCAAAGCCAGGTTGAGTGGTGGTGTGGGCTGCGTCTTGGGGAGGTGAGAGGCATAAGCGTGGAGGAGGCTACACCTCTGCACTATGGCTGAACAGGAAAATGGCAGGAGGACGTCACCTGACAAGCCAAAGACCCTTTGAACTTTGGCCAGGTGTTTTGAGCTGGTGGGTGGGGAGTACAGGAAGTGGGGAGGGTGTTTAGCTCCTTACTCCCAGTATAATGCCCCTAACCTCAGGAGGAGCTAGAGAAGTTCCTGCCACCATTTCCCCCAAGGGTGTCACTGGGGAAGAAATCCACAGATTTTGCCAGATACGCCCCACTCCCCCTATCCCACCCCACGCCCAAGACAGTGCCACTGAGCTCATTACTCACTTCCTTTCTGGAGAAACGACGCTACACCCCAATACTTCATCTTGAACTTGGCAGGGTCCTGGGTGTCTGTGAAGGTGCCCACCATGTCTGCGCACACGTCCCAGTTGCTGCAAACGCCAAGGGGATCCTGAACCAGGCCGGGCAAAGGGCTCCCTCCCTCCACCGCACCCCGACGTTCCCTTCCCTCCCGGGTCGGGGTTTGGCGCTTAAGCCTGGGGGACTCTGGACCGCAAAGAGCTCTGCCGCCCCGGAGGCCACTAACTTCAAAAGGCGGACTCGGCCCTTGGCGGTGGCGCTCATCTGGCCTCTCTCGTCCACCGAGAACTCGGCGATGATGTTGTCCTGTAGAAAGAGGCCCTCGGGGTCCTTCTTGGCCATGGCATACCAGGTCCCGGAGAACTGCGAAAGAGACGAGGGCGGGTTTGGTGTCGGCAGCGCACGGCCGGCCGCGGGCAGGGGAACGCGGGGGCCGGGGACGCCCGGGCCGGTACCTACTCGAGCCTTGTCGAAGTTCTCCTTGACTCGGAAGCTGCTCACCCGGCAGTCGCGCTCCGCCTGGGCGCTGCCTAGCGCCGCCAGCAGCACGAGCGCCCACACCCACTGCATGTCGCCCAAGAATCCGCCTGGCGGGAAACGCGCGCCGTGAGCGCGGGGCTGCAGGCCACCCGGCCCGCGGCCGCCCGCGCGCGCCACCACCGTCGCGCCCGGCCCTGCCCGCCCGGCCCGCCCGGCCCGCCCGGCCCGGGTGCCGCTCACCACCGAGAGCTGCGCGCAGACCTGGGAGCTGAGCGCGCCGCAGGGGCCCCCGGGCGGCTTTATAGCTCCGGGGGGAGGGGGTCGCGCTGTCGCAACCGCGCCGGGTGAAAGGCCCAGGGGGGAGGCGCCGGCGCCTGCGGGCCAGGACTTGCATAACGCGCCCTGACGCACCGGCGCCCGCGCGCAGGGAGGGTCTTTTTGGCTTGAGCCTCACCTGCAGCGCCGCCCCGGGCTTATTGGAGCCGCCGCGCGGGGTGGCCTCGGTGCAGCCCAAACTCTCCAGCGGTGACGAACCGCGGGAACAAGACCTGGCCTCGTTACCCGGCACTTGTGCCAGCGGCCGCCAGCTGCGGCCTGCGGTGGCCTCCGGGCCCGGTTGCTCTGGCTCGGGGCCCGGGTCGGCCTGGCGGGAAAACCGCGGCCTCCCAGAGCGAGAGGACCTATGATGCCGCTGCCTGGTGCGTCAGCGCCGGCGCTGGCGCTGCCAATTTGGCCCCTCTGTCCTCTGAGGGCCAATTGTGTAGAGGTTTGGGAGTCTTTCGGCCAAGTAGTTTTTCGTGTTATAAAGGATGTATTTTACTCTTTCAGGAGACTCGTGGTGCCCTCTAGGTCAATATTTGTTCTTTAGTTTCAACATCTTTAGAAGCATTTAAAACCCTCTCTGTTAAATATTCTCCAGAAACGCAACCCTGATCGGAAAATATTTTAGCAACCTCGACGGTTGCCTGCTTTGTGGTACTTTGTTCAAACTACTTTGAAACATGTCTACCAATTGTTTATGATGCAATTATATTTCAAAGCCATCCATAGTAGAATTGTGTTCTGTTTTTCAAAACAACTAAGGTGTTGACTGAGGAGAGGACAGAGGGGGAGGTAAGCAAAACTCTACAACCAACATCAACAGTGAATTAAATGACAATGCTGTGACTAATTATGCTTTTTAGCCTGTGTGATGCTACAGTTCACTGACCATATTTTCTCTCCATTCAGAGTTAGAGTTGCCCTAATTTGATCAAAGCAGTCAGTCAGAAAATGCAACTTTTGACTACTAATAAATGGGAATTAGTAATATGCCAAAGAAATGTCTTTTCATCAGATTCTTTCCATATGATATCAGTTGTCTGTCTATGGCCCAAATTGGAAAACACCGAGATGAATTTGGACCATTTTGTTGGAACCCTCCTCTTTGAAATAATTACTGTTAACATTTTGGTATAAATACCTCCATGTGTGCGTGTGTGTGTGTGTGTGTGTGTGTGTGTGTGTGTGTGCGTGCATGCATGCATGTGTAATAATACTATCTTGCAATTTACTGAATATCATAAATGTGTGTTCATATCAATAATATCAATAGGGAAGCCAGGATGGCTCAGTGGGTTAAGCGCTCACTTTGCAGCCCCGGGGACCGAGGATCAAATCCCGGCCCGGCCGTGCAGACCCATATGCTGAACTGGAGAGTGCCCCCAGTTCGGTTCTCACCGGGGTGAGACCCCGGCCCAGTTCCTGCCCTGTGCAGCCCCGCCCACCTGTGGAATGAAACTATGTGGAAAAACGAATGATGTGCAACTATGGAGACTGTTCTGGGCCCTCCCCCTTCTCTCTGTCTCTGCCTCTGTATCTCTCTATCTGTCAAAAACAATAAAAATAAATCTTAAAAAAAATATATCAATAGACTTTTACAATAGGATTATTGATCAATATATAGTTTCGTAGTCTATGGGTATAATGCCATTTTTTACTCAATCTCCTTTTGTTGAATATCTAGGCTATTTCTAATATGTTATGTTTATAATTGTGCTTTTGATGAACATACCTGTAACTATATTAATCACATTCATTCTTAATTATTTCTGTAAGATAAATTCATGAAGGCAAAATTGCAGGGTCAAAAGCCTATACATATTTTTAGGGTATTTGATAATGAACAAAATGCAACATAGCTTCTTAATCTGTATCTCAATGTTCAGGATTTCCAATTTATCCTTCCAAGTACTACCAGATTAAGTTTGTGGGGAAGAACCCCAATACTGTCATTTGCTACCCCCTTCCCCAGAAAGCTTTCAAATCTCCATTTACTCTAGGCGTGATTCCATATCCCTATTCTATGTCTTGGTGATATGAATTCTCATAGTCATATGCATGTAACTCACTTCTGGCATTCATCATATTCTGTTCTATGCTTCATGACTTTTTATATTCTTCTCTTACTACAACACAAAAGCTTGTAAAGCTGGGACCAAGGCTTATTCATCCCTGTGTCCCCTGCAGTAGAAGTGTAATAGTCGTGGTTGACAGTTATCTGTAATAACAGACAACTCGCATAGCACAGAGTCTAAAAATAAAAAAAAAGTTTATTTCTTCCTCATGCTATATAAGTATATCCATCTCAAGTCAGCAGGGGGTTTGTTCCATGACATCATCTTATTCTGGGATTCAGGATGCCCCTCCATCTGGAACTGTTGTGGCAACAAGGAGAATGGAGAGCTGGAGGGTCTCATACTGGCAATTAATTGCTCCTACCTAGAAGAGACATTTATGCCCACACCATAGGTCTAATTTAGTCACGTGGTTCTATGGGGGTTGGGCACAGCAGGGCAGGGAAGAATGTAATCCTCCCATGTAGGAGGAGAGGAGAATCAGATAATGGGGAACATGAAGTCTACAGGAGCTAATATGGTATCTTGCTTACAATCAACGGATGTGTGTTGAAGGAATAAACAAACAAATGAATCTGGAAGTAATTATAATGACAAAAGGATGCAGACTATAATAGAATATGTTTCATTTTTTAATTAATTTTCATTTTTGTAAGTAGTAAATGTTAACACATATGGTATTTTGATTTTTCTATTAAGTATAAACCTGTATATTGAATACAGACATGTGTTTTTCTCTGTTTAAAGAGGGAAGAATGGGGGATGCTGCAATAGCTCAACAGTAGAGCGTTTGCCTTCAAAATCGTGAGGTCCAGGGTTTGATTCCGGGCTCCAACCTGTGCAACCCCATATGCTGAACTGTGGTGCAACTGGTAACTGCTAAGATGGCATGGTGGTGAAGGTTCTTGCCCCCCATTCAGGAGGCCCCCAGTTCAGTTCCCACCCCTCATGACCCCACATCCACCTGTGTGGAATGAAACTTCCTCACAACTAATGAGGTACAACTATGGAGACTGCTCTGGGCCCTCCCCTTTCTCTCTCTCTCTCTCAAACAATACAATAAAAATAGATAAATAAATAAATAAGGATGGACTCAGGGACTTGTGAGTCCACCACATAGAAACTGCACCAGTCACACAGAATTGTTAGGTAGAGTGTCCAAAGCTGTATAAGAAGAAAATGATGGTCCTATAAGAGTGGTAACTCAGCTGATTCAACTCCTTTCTCTTAGGAAATAAGCCTCTCCATTATTCTGACTATAATGAGATGCTACTAGCATGTTATGAAGTAAGTAGTAATCTGAGGATGAGCTTCCTGAGACCAGACTTGGATGTAACAGAAGTGCCAGAAAAGGAGTGCACTTGACAAAACCCATGGAGGTAGCAAGTGAACTCAACCATAAGAAGTGATGGAGTTAAATAAATGTCGTTTGAGTTCTGTTCCCCTGGAAAACGCATCTTCTAACCAAGAATTGCTCATGTCATGACCTAGAACTTGCAAACTCAGCTGATCTCTTTTTCTTTTCTGTCTAGTAAGAGTACTATCACACTAGAGAGGTAACACTTTAAGTTTGGAGAAGTAAATGAAACCCATAGGGTTGGTCTTTTGAAGTCGACTTAAATGTGGGTGTAATAATAACTTTTAGAGTCATTGTAACATGTGTGTTTCCAATCAAGAGAATTTGTCATACAGTTTATAGCTTTATTGAAAGCATTTAAATATTTTTAAAAATTGGTTCATGAAATGTGTAGTTTGACTTACTTGTTGCATAATAGTGTTTAAATATTTGGGAAAATGTGCTTAATCAATGTAAAAGCTTAATAAATTGAACATTAAACAAAACTAAGTAGTGGTAAGTGTACTTTCCAGGCTAGAAGCTCCTGATATGTTAAAGATCCTAGCAACAAACAAAACAGCTTTTATCCAGTAGATTTAACAGGCTGTACTTTGGAGCAAAAATGCATGAGATCTGGCTAGTACTATTGAAAACGAAGTCCAAAGTAATATGCTTGGCAGGAAAACCCAGTTAGCAGCTGCATGGGTTGCTTTTTTGTGATCATGTCTCTTGACAAGGATTATAATTTATGTTGTGGCTTGATTAGGTCTAGATCATAGGCAAGTGTTTTGCCATGTTCACCTCTCTAGTAAGAAGCCCAAGGTTTGTTCCTTAAAAACACTTCTGAGTTCCAGCTTTCTAAAGTGAGGAGAATTGAGAGGTGGGGGTTTTAGAGAAAAAGTAGGCCAAGCAACCTACACGATCCAAGGATTTTTAAGAAAAGATCAATACTCAATTTTATGTTGCATTGATGCTAAACCCTTGCATCTCCCCCACTGTTCATTACAGTTGCTATATATAACAAATAAATAGACACATCTAAAGTTCAAGTATTCTCACTTCACATCACTGTCGTGAAACAATGATTCAAACTGTCAATTGATGCTACTGCACTATACCTCAGGGATATGTTGATGATTCTTCCTAGCAGCAGACAGCCGCCCATGTGCAGTTATTTTTCTGGAATGACTATTTTCTGGACTTGCCACTCGCCTGGCTGATTTGAGATGCTCTGGGGATTCTCTGAGGACTTATGAGCTAATAATGATTAGGGATTTCATGTCCCAAAGAACTCTGTAATCCTGTGCTTCCTGAATCCCCCTCTAAGCCAGGACCTTCTGTCACATCCCAAGAGTTACAAGCAGTTTGAAAGCTCTGCTAAGCTTTCATTCTGCTGGATGTTTGGGGGTCCTAGGAGATGCCACTTAGGATTTTCTTGATAACCTTGACCAGGAGGTAGTTCCTTCTTGGCACTCTGCCTCAGGTGTTCTGAGGGTCTTCCTTTCTGAACAACAGCAGCAAAGCCAGCCAGCCATGGGTGAGATCAGCCAAGAGGCTGTGGAGAAATACCTGGAAGACAACCCTCGGTTTGCCGAGGAGTACTTCCACAAGAAGCTGCAGGTGGCGGCGCTGGGAGAAGCCCGGGAGCACAGCGTGGAGCCGGGCGCAGCCAGCGCGTCCTTGCCGGGGCTGACTCCGGAGGAGGAGTGGGCCCTGTGCCTGGAGCTGCTGCAGGCGCTGCGTGAGGAGGCAGGCAGCGCGGAGCTGGCAGCGCACATGGTCCTGCAAAGGCTGGCACAGCTGCTAAGGGCCGATCGCTGCAGCCTGTTCCAGTGCCGGGCCCGCAACGGCATGCCGGAGGTGGCCTCCAGGCTGCTTAATGTCACCCCGACCTCCAACTTTGAGGACAACCTGGTGGTCCCTGACCGAGAAGTTGTGTTTCCATTGGACATCGGGATAGTGGGTTGGGTTGCTCACACGAAGAAAGCCCTTAATGTCCCAGATGTGAAAAAGGTAGGTAGCCTGTCACCGTGGCACAGAGATTGTCACCGTGGAACAGAGACGAGGTCTTGGTCGGGTCCTGGAGGGACAAGGGGAAAGAGATCTGCGGTCCAGGGGGCCATCCTTGTGATACTGGTTTGGCTCTAATCTGGGGGGAAGGGAGTGGGGGCAGCAGGGAAGAGGAGCACCCAGGTCCAGGGGGGCCAGATTTAGCCAATAAAAATAGGAGCCGCCCAGCTCACTCTGCATGTCACATAAACAGTGAACAACGTTTTTGTGTACGTTTGGCATTTTATCAGGCAACTTCCCGGGCGGGTACAGTTCACACCTCCTTTGCACCTCCTCCGTGCTCTGGCGCTGTCCTCCCGAATAAGACAGCAAAGCAGGCCACCCGCTGGGGAGATCAGCCAACCCACGGGTGCAGGACCGCTCCCCACACCCCCTGAAGACACTCAGTTCTTTGGGATGCATTGGCTCATAAATGGATTTTTTTTTCATCTATTGACTAAATGCGCAAAAAGAAAAATATGATTTGGAAGTT
The DNA here is from genome assembly GCA_004027555.1 of Craseonycteris thonglongyai. NCBI lineage: Eukaryota > Metazoa > Chordata > Mammalia > Chiroptera > Craseonycteridae > Craseonycteris > Craseonycteris thonglongyai. Next base: position 43,262 of record PVKE010003445.1, read on the forward strand.
CAGATGTTCACATTTAGATCATTAAAAATGTGAATTTAGGTGATGATTAAGTGCAATGGGCCGTCCCAAGCCCCCATAGCTCAGGTCTACCAAGAATGAATTCCAATCTAGTGAATGAGACAGTTGGGTCTGCCTGAGACCCAAAAGCATATTGTATGAATGTTCTTTTAAAAAAAACAGAGAATTTAACTCCTCCTTACCACCTCAATGCTGTTCATTTTAGAAGAATTATAAAATACAAGTGAAAAGGAAGAAATGCAAATGACCCATAAGCCCTCCACTGAGCGAGCAGCATAGCAGCTGCCTGGAGTTTCTCCTGCCAGCCCTTCCTTTTCACTAACATCTCCCATTGTTTGGCTTTGCTCTTAACACAAGGAGAGGTGGCTTCTGCTGGCAGGCGATCATTGGGAGCAGCCCCCGACATGCTTCCTATGCTGGGGGTTTATGTAAGCTCGTGAAGGGGGCAGCTGGAGGCAGGAGGCTAATCCCCCACATGCTGCCTGGAGCTGATTACAGGGGGAGGGCCACACAGATCCAGAAGGTGCAGATGTTGTCAAACATTAGCCACACTCAGCAAACAACCACAGGACAGCCCTCAGGTGCAAGGGTTGCCCTTGGACACATGGAACCCTCAGGCGTTTTTCGATCCTCCAGTGAGTCTCAGCTGGCTTACACAGGTTTTGAAGGCCCACTTCACTGCTGCAGGGGATTAAACCGAGGCGTGTGCCCCAGTGCCTGGTTCTCACATCAGCTGGGAGGCTGTGCCCACACACCCTGAGGTTCTCTCACAGGTTTATGCTTTTTGCCAGTCTCCAACTGAGGCCATCTCCCAAATTACGAGGACATCAAACTTAAGAAAGTCATATGCAACATTTTTTTTCTGAAAAATTTTTATAAGAAGAGATGGATAAAATGACTTCTGCTATAATACTTTATTAAAAAGTCTAGTTCTCCATGTTGAGAATAAAAATGATAGAACAGTACTGCTTTAAAGATCAGGTGGCCTCGGTCTGTTGCTGTCCATGGTGAACACTCTGCATGGACAGGAATGGGGTGGGGGTGGGAGGGTCATGTCTCGTTATCCTTCCTACTCCTGAGGACTTGATTCCTGGCTGGTCCAGGGGGACAGAGACCTATGTATTGAAGACAGACATTTTTCCCAGCTCAGAGGAGAGACAATGGCTTTATTTGTTCTCCAGTTCTATGCGTCTAAGCATTATTTTATTTTATTTTTTTTCTGAGAGTGGTGCTTTTCAACTTTGGATGCACATTAAAATCAAATTGGGAGCTCTTTTAAAAATACTGACATCTGAGACTCTCAATCAACCAATAACATAAATTCTCAGAGTTTGGGATGCAGGCACCAGTATTTAAAAAAAAACTCCCCAAAGTGATTCTAATATGCAGCCAGTGTTGAAAACCACTCATCTCTTAGGTGAACAGATGCAAGAGCAGGACGTGAATTTCAAATCAGCTGTAGAATATTAGATGGAAGGGGTTCCTGGTGTCATTAGCCCAACTTTCTCCTTGGACAGAGAGGAAGTGGAGGTCATGGGAACTTCATCTCTCCCAGAGCTCAGTGAATGAAAAGGGCGGAAACAGAAGCAAGGCCTCCTCACTCTGTCCAGTGCTCCTTCCTCCCTTACCAAACCCCATGTCTCTGCAGTTTCGCCACACTTCAGTCTCTGTGGTAAAGTCTGCTATGAGAAAGGAGATGGAAACCAGTATTTTAAATGAGATTCTGATTACTTCTTCACCTGTGTATTGCATTTGATGTTTTATAAAGATTTTTTCATTCTTAGTCTCACTTAATTCTGGCAAAGACCCTGTGTGGAAAGCACATTTTAATTTCCATCCTGTCTATGTAAGATTCTTCTCAAGGTCAATTAGGCAGGGGGTGGCAGGCCTGGGACCATAACCCAGGTCTTTGGAGGTCCCCTTCTTTTACCACACCTCTGACCACACATGACCTCTTCCTGGTTGGCAGTGTAGGCACAGGTGAGGGAAGGACTTCTCATACCTAGACAAAGGCAGAACCGGAGACTATCAACCTTGTGGGTCCATGAGGTGGTAACGGGGAAGCCATGTGGTGTAGGGTGAGAGCTTTAACATCAGGCAGTCCTGGGTGCAGTTTCAGGTCTGAGACTAGGTACTGTGTGATGGATTGAATTTCTACAGCTGAGAAATAGAGGTACTCTAGTGTACAGATTAAATGGACATGAAGTACCTGGTTCCTGGTAGGTGCCTAGTAGACGACACCTATAATAATACTATCTTCATGCTAACAGGTGTTTTGGGGCTGGATGTTGGTGGCCAAAGTGGGTCAATGGTTATTGCCTGTTTGTAAAATAGGTTAAAGGCAGGAAAACTTTGAATAACAGAAAAACTGAGAGAGAGTCTTTTCAAGTTAATAATTTCCTTTTCTATTGGGAAAAAGAAAAAGCTGTTGATTAACTCTGAGCAGGCGGTTCTCATTCTGACTGTGGTTAAAAGAAAGCCATGGAGAAGTCCAAAGTTTTCAATGATTAACAGGGTGCTTATAAGTCCCTTTCCTCCTTCCTCTCTCTTCCTTCTTTACTCTCTTTCTGACTCCTGATCTCAAAGGGATAACAGTCTTTAATCAGAATTTAACAATGCTAAGATTAGCTGAGGGATCCAGGCGGCCTGCTGCTCTAAACTGTTTTCTCCAGTTGCCTTCAGCAGTTTCTTTTAAAAAGTACCATCAAGGAGAGCTTGCAAATTTGAAAAATACAGGGTTTACTAAAACAAACTTTAGTAAGGATTGTCTGAGCTAGTGAAAATAAAAAACCCAAAAGCCTTATTTTGCCTACTCTGAAATTTGATGGATGATTTTATCCAGGACTGTCAGACACAAAAATAAGCAAGCATTTTGTTTTGAAACTTATAAGCCATTTTCTCAAAGTGGACACCTGAACTTGAGAACATTTCTTGTATTAGAATCTAGAATAAAATAGCATCAAGTGTTGAAGCTGCAGAATGAGGTATGTTAGCTGAGAGATGCTGCCTGACTCCATCCCCTGGTGCGTGTTTCTGGTATTTTGATTATTTCTTTAATGCCTAGGATTGCTGTGTAAATAAAGGTGATCATAATCTGTAATGGGTAAGAGGTTAGGAAGAAAACAGAATGTGAGCTGGGCTGGGAAAGCAGTGGGTTAAGAGAGAGACCCTAACAAAGTCTGGGGACTTCCTGGCCTGAGAGTGAAGATGCCACAGGAAGCCGAGGGAAGTAGCAGGTAGAGTAGTTAGGAAAAAAATGTGGCTCTTGCTGGCATAGGACAGAGTGTTGGCCCTCAGGAAGAAGCATGCGCCTGGGCACAGGAGGCTTCTGTCAGCTAAGAGCACCTAATTTTTTTTTCTCTTTCAGTGATTAGAATTAATTAGAAAAGCTACAACTAGAAGCAAAATGGTAATTGCAAAAGAGAGCTACTTCTTATAGAAGGAGGCCCCCAAAGTTTCAGGTTTCTGTTCCCAGTATTTTTTGAGCACTCACTATGTGTCAGACACTTTTCTAGGTGCTCTCCCATGCTACATTATTCTATCTTCATTTCAGGGACTCTAGACCGTAGATAATATCATTACTCCTATTTTCAGATGAGAAAACAAAGAAACAGATGGTAAGTAGCAGGCCCAGGATCACGCAGCTAGAAAACTGGGGCCTGGTTTCAGTTAAGGACTAATTCCAGAACCTTCCTTGCGGTGTAACCTCCTAAGTAAATAATTGGTTTGTGTGAAAGGTATACAGAAAATCTACAGCGAGGGCCTGCATTTGCCTGCCTTAGCACTTCATATTTTCTATGTGAAGGGTCCCATCTACGGATGTTCCAGAGGAGTGATCTACCCACTAAAAGTACAGATTCCCGAGGGAAGACAGAGTTCACTCTAGGACAGGAGGGTTCGGTGGATCTGCTGTGAGGTCTATGAGTCTGCACTGATCTACAGGTGACTCTGAGGCACAGCTGGGGATTACCGCTCTGAGCTGCGAGTTCTGCTCACCAAGCCACCCTTATTCCCTGGGGGAAATTTTGGCCGGGAAGTTACACACCAGTGGACGTTCATGTTTTTACTTTGGGAAACTGAACAGAGTCCAGCCTCCAAGGTTTGTGCTGTTTTATAAGCACCATTAACACAGGAAAATGGAACTAATATAACTTGTGAAAGCCATACCATGTTAATTTTGGCCATTGAGGCTCAGAATTAGGCTGGAAGTTCATTTCTAAATGATGAAACCTCAGGTGGGAAGAGGAGATACGAAGGACCACAGAAGGCTGAGTCTACACCCATGTAGAGTAGGTATTCCTCTAACTTGTCCAGCCCTTGGCCCCCAGGCCACATGTGGCCTAAGACGGCTTTGAATGCAGCCCAACACAAATTCATAAACTTTCTTAAAACATTATGAGGTTATTTATTTATTTACTTTTTAGCTCAACAGCTATCAGTAGTGTTAGTATATTGTATGTGTGGCTCAAGACAATTCTTTTTCCAATGTGGCCCAGGGAAGCCAAAAGGTTGGACACCCCTGTAAATTATAGCTAACAAAATAACCACTGTCCTTGACCTTCTCAAGCCCTTCCATTTGTGCACCTCTCTAAACTCATCTCTCTGCCCATTCCGTGGCGAGTGCACTAGAACCATCTCTTGTGCCTGCCACATAAGGCTTGTCTCTGGGAAGAGCCACCTCCTCTCCCCCAAAGAAAGAAAGAAAGAAAAATATGAATGAAAGACATTAGTTTGGTAGAACACTAAACACTGGCAAGGATCTGGTGCTGGTGAAAGGGGGATCCTCTCACACATGACCAGTGGAAGTAAGAATTCCAACCTTTTATAAAAGTAATCTGTGCAAATAAAAATTGCATATACCTGCTAATTCAGCAACATGGATTTCCACTTGGGAACCCACCACATAAAAATAAAAGCAAGATGACTAGTGCAGCATTATTCACAGACAGGACACTACGAACTGACGGAAGCAGCGGAGGCTGGCTGAGCCTGTCAGGGAGCTCCCACACTGTGGAGAAAAGTGCAAGGACCCAGGAGGTAAACGCACATCCATACGCATGGGTCTGGAGAGAAGCCCTTAGAATAGTGTGAGGAAAGTATTGTATAAAAGTAAGAAAGACATTTTATAAAAAATAGAAAGAAAAAACCTCTGTCTAAGCCCAGAGCAAGACATAGGAGACATACCAAGCCATGAATACTGATTTCCTCAAATAGGTGAGATTAGAAGTTTGGGGGATTACTAATTTTTTCTTCATGTTACGATCTACTGACTCTCTGGTTTCAAGTGCACGAAAAGAAATGCTTTGTGGGAGGAATAGGGAGGGGACATCAAATATATGGTGATGGAAAGAGAACTGACTCTGGGTAATGAGCACATAATGCAATACATAGACAATGTAATGTAGAATTGTACACCTGAAACCTATGTAATTTTTACCAACCAATGTCCCCCCAATAAATTTAACAATTAAAAAAATTATAATTTGGAAGCTGGGATGGCTCAGTGGGTTAAGCACCCACTTTGCAGCCCCGGAGACCAGGGATCGAATCCCGGCTCCGGCCCAGGTGGACCCATGTGCTGAACTGGGATGTGCCCCCAGTTCAGTTCTTGCCGGGCCTATGTGGGAGGCCCCCAGCCAGTTCCTGCCCTGCGCAGCCCCATGCCCACCTGTGGAGTGAAACTATATGGAAAACTAATGCTGTCAACTATGGAGACTGCTCTGGACCCTCCCCCTTCTCTCTGTTTCTGTCTGTCTCTCTCTCTGTCAAAAACCAATAAAAATAAATCTTAAAAAATAAAAAATTATAATAAAAAAAATGCTTTTTGAAATATACCTGTAACCCCAGCTGTGCCCTCCTTCTGGGCACATGCTTTCAGCTCATTGTTACCCCCTGTCTTTCCCTCCCTTCCTCTTAGCATCTTCTTTCCATTTGGCCATGACATTGCCTCTTTTTCTCCTGGCCCAACCTCAGCCTACCCTCGATAGGCCACAGCTCAGCAAGAAAATGCTCATTATGAAACGGGCCATTTCATTTGAAGGAATCACGGGATAGGGGAACGTTCGCTCAGGACCACCATGCTGGGGTCCTGGTTATCTGTCGATACAATTTGGACTAGACAGAATGACCCGTTGCCATTTCTAGATCTACATTCCGTGCTTCTGTGCTGCTTTGGCAAATGTGTAAATGTGTCTTTCAGAACAGCCATTTTTCTGACTTCATGGACAAACAAACCGGGTATGTCACTAGGAACCTGCTGGCAACCCCAATCGTGATGGGCAAGGAGGTTCTTGCTGTGGTTATGGCAGTTAACAAAGTAAATGCACCTGCATTTTCCAAACAGGATGAAGAGGTAATGCTGGGCATCCAGTCAGAGGCTCACGAAATCTACTTGTTGTATTATTATCAAAAACAAAAATACCACACCTAATTTGTTTTTCTCTGCCATCTATAGGTCTTTTCCAAATATCTCACCTTTGTTTCTATCATCCTAAAGCTTCATCATACCAACTACCTATACAGTGTGGAATCCCGCAGAAGCCAGGTAAAGGGAAGGTGACATTAATCACTCATGCTGACTTATTTTGTTAAAGGAACCCAAAGAGAGAGGCAACAAGCCCCGATCCCTCCTCTCCCTTGTGGGAGTTTAGGCCACATGGGGCAGATCCCCAAACTTCAGTCCTAGGTGTCTTCTCATGATTCTCCCCAGCCTTCTGTCCCCAAAGCCTGCCCCTCCATCTGTATGTACAATTGGCTTGCCTTTCTTCAGTCTTCATCCAGGATAGCCATAGTTTCTTTATCTATGGGACAGTGATGATAATCATAGTACCTAACCCACTTGTTTATTGTGACTATGAAATGGTCATTAGATGAATTAGTTCACATGAAGCTCTTAGCAGTTCTGAGTACATAGTAAAGCTATTAATTTCAGGAGCAAATCACTCCTCTGAAGTATTTTGCCGCTTTGAGCAAGATGTATAAAAAGCAACATGGGTAACCAGAATCTTTGAGTCTGGACCACAATGTGGACCTTGGTTTCTTCGTCAGTACAATGATAGGGGTAGTTGGGATGGAGGGCTTTCAATGTCTCCTCCCATCTCAACTGTCCAGGTAGGGTTATTTCTGATTAGTTCAGCTTTCATGGAAGCACTGGCCTTCTTCCCACAAGGGCCAGCAGGAGCCAGTGAGCCTCTAATACTCTACCCTCTGTCCAGGGACTCTCTCTGCATCCAATTGTAGGTCGCTTGCCCTTTGAAGCCAAAACATTTGCTTTCCTCCCTTCAGAACCCCATAGCCTTGCAAAGGTATAGTCATCATTCTAGTTGGAGAATCAGTAGTTCATTGGACATGCACTTGTTCAAAAATAGCATTGCGTTTTCTTTGTGATATGTATTCATTTTATTTGATGCACCTCTTGTTTTCTTATGGCCAAAGCTCTATCCTTTCACAGTGTATTTTGTTCTGTTTTCTTTTTAATACCTACTTTCAGATCCTCATGTGGTCAGCCAATAAGGTATTTGAAGAACTCACAGATGTTGAGCGACAGTTTCACAAAGCACTTTACACAGTGAGAGCATATCTGAACTGTGAACGATACTCCATTGGACTGCTGGACATGACAAAGGAGAAGGTCTTCGTCGTTGCATACATTTTTGTCTTGCCTAAATTCACCTGTAAAATACACATTGCATGAAACATGGATCCATTAAAACATGGATTCATTATTTAAATAATCTGCCACAATAGATCATCAGAACCAGTGCCAAGAGCACACAGTACAGAAGTTAAAAGTGTGCATTTTGGAACAAAAAAGATCTAGGCTCAAGTCTTGCTTTTCTACTTCCTAGTTGTGTGTGTCTTTAATGAGTCTTTTTTTAATTTTAATTAACATAATTTATTTTGAAGAGAAATTTTAGGTTTATAGAAAAAAATAGCAGAAAGTTCAGTAACTTCTCATATACATCCTTTGTCCCATCCCCACCCCCAGTTTTCTCTATTATCTATTTCTACTACAACATCTTTCACTGGTGTGGCACATTTGTTATGGTTGATAAATCAATATTGATACATTATTCTTCTTAACTAAAGTCCACAGTTTACATTAGAGTTCACTCTTTGTGTTGTACAGTTCTATGGGTTTTGACAAATGCCTCATGTCATATATCTGCCATTACAGTATCATACAGAATAGTTTCCCAGCCCGAAAAATCCTCTGTTTCCCACCTATTCACACTTTGCTCTCCTTACCCCAAGCCCCTGGCAAATACTGATTAAAATAAAAATTCTTCTATAGTTTTGCCTTTTTCATAATGCCATATAGTTGGAATCGTATAGTATATAGATTTTTCAGATTGGATTATTTCTCTTAGTGATATGCATGTACGTTTCTTTCATACATTTTCATGGTTTGATAGTTCATTTCTTTTTAATGCTGAATAATATTTTGTTGTCCGGATAAGCCACAGCTTATTCATTCACCTACTAAAGGACATCTTGGTTGCTTCCAAATTTTGGCAATTGTGAATAAAGTGTAGATATTTATGGGGACATAGTTTTCACCTCCTTTGGGTAAATACCAGTTAGGGGTATTGCTGGATCATATGGTAAGACTATGTTTAGCTTTGTAAGAAACTGCCAGACTGTCTTCTAAAGTGGTTATACTGTTTTGCATTTCCACTGGAAATAAATGAGAGTTTTTGTTGCTCTGTATCTTGGCTGGCAGTTGGTAATGTCAGTATTTTGGATTTTAATCATTGTAATAGGTGCATAGTAGTATCTCATTGTTTTAACTTATGTTTCTCTGATGGCATGTAATGTGAGGCATCTTTTCATGTATTTACTTGCCATGTGTATACCTTCTTTGGTGAGACATCTGTTCATATTTTTTTTTGCCCACTTTTTAACTGTTTTGTTTTAAGAGTATTTTTTTGATAATTTTGGACTCAATTCCTTAATTGAATATGTGCTTTGCAAATATTCTCTCCCAATCTTTGACATATTTTCATTCTTTTCACAGCATCTTTTGCAGAACAGAAAATTTTAATTTTAATGAAATTAATTTTTAATGTATTTTTTATTTCATAGATAGTGCTTTTGGTGATGTATCTAAAAAGTCCCACCAAACTCAAGTTCACCTAGATATCCTATATCATCTTCTAAAATTTTTATAGTTTTGTGTTTCATATTTAGGTCTGTGATTCATTTTGAGGGTGTGTGTGTGTGTGTGTGTGTTTGTGTGTGTAAAGTATAAGATCCAAGTCTAGATTTATTTGTTTTTTCTTACATGTGGATGTCCAGTTTTTCCAATACAGTTGTTGGGAAAACAAAAACAAAAACTGCTCTTTTTCTGTTGTGTTTGCTCCTTTGCCAAAGATCAGTTAACTATATTTGTTTGGGTCTATTTCTGAATTCTCTATTCTGTTCCATTGATTTATCTATGTTTTCACAAATAACACACTATTTTGATGATTATAGTTTTATAGTAAGTCTTGAGGTTATATAGTGTCAGTTTTCTGATTTCATTCCTTTTTCTGCAAGTCATTTAACCTCCCTGATTCTTGATTTCTTCATCTGTAAAATGAGGGCATCTCTCTTACGTTGTGAGGATTAGAGACCACACACACACACTCACACACACACACACACACACACACAGAGTCTAGTATATGGTAGGGGAATAAGAAATGATATTATTATCAATTCAAGGTTATGTGTTATGAAAAGTTAAAATTATTTTAAAATAGAAACAATTAAATATTCAATATTAGTCACACAATATAATGCTCATTTCTCATCTTGCTTCATTAATTCTGTTGGAGCTCTCCTAGTTCAACTAAATAATGTATACCATATCATTTATATTTCTTATGACCCATGTGATTGAAAACTATTTTCTCAGAGTAATTTTTCTAAATGGATAAATATACGACCAAGTGTCAGGAGAGCTGGGTTCTGATCCTGGCTGACTGTATTGAGGGCAGGATATTTTTTGCTGCAAATACCATCAGACTCAGGTAAAAGCATCTTTAACAGTAAGATAGTTGTTACCTCATTTAACAAGCAGTCTCAGGTATGGCAGTTCTAAGGCTGGTTTGTTCAAAACTCAGTCCAATCATCAAAGTCCAAGGTGCTTTCCATTTTTTTGCCTGGCCAGGTGTCTGCTCCCTTTAGCATGTTGATGAGGCTTCCAATTATGATGGCAAGAAGGCTGTTGCAGCTCAAGGCATGGCACACAGACATGACAAAATTGGGAGGCATTTTCTGCAAATGTTACCTTCATCCCCTTTCATCTGAGGAACACCTGGTAGACTTCTCCTCCTTCATTGTCCACGACTGGGCCATATATGCCTGCCCTCAGACTAGTCCCAGGCACCTCATATAGACCACTTACAGGCTGGTCAGGCCCCACCATATTCCCTGAACAAATTAGCACCTGATATCCAAATGAAACAAGTTCTGTTAGCAAGGTAGAGATGGAGAATGAATGTTAAGTGAGGCAAACTACACTTCGGCTACTCTGCATGACCTTGGCAAAACCTCTTACCCTATCTAGATTTATTTGCATTATCTATAAAAAAGCTGCTAGATATTGAGCACTTTTAATTATGTGTCAGGGTTGGCACTTTGTACACATTATTAGTTAACCCTCAAAATGACACTATAGTATAAATTCTATTATTATTTCCATTTTACAGATGGAAATAGTTAGGTGACTTGTTCGTAATCACAAGTTCAAATAGGCAGTATTACTGGAAATTACAGATCTTTTCCAGCTCTAATATTTTAGAATTCTAAATTTATATAAAATGTGTAAACACATAAAATTCATGTAAGATATGGTAGGTCATGGGACACTTTCTTTAATAATGTTTAATTATAATCACCTTTCACCTTCAGGAATTTTATGATGAATGGCTAATCAAGCTTGGTGAAGTCGAGCCTTATAAAGGTCCAAAGACACCTGATGGCAGAGTAAGTGCAAACATGTTTGGTGGTATTTGTGCACAGTGCAAGGTGCTAAAACCAGACACAGCCACGCATAGAGGAAAGAGCGTGGGCCTGAGAAGCCCTGGGTCTAGTCTTGTAACTTTATGAGGGACCATGGAGTAGAAAGAGTACTGCACAAGAGTTTGAAATCCAGTCCCAGCTCTTCCCCAAGCTAGCAGGGTGGCTTTTGCCTTAACTCATTATTTAACTTCTCAGTTACCTTTTCTGTAAAGCCAGGGCAAGGTAGACCAGTGGTTCTCAGTAGGGAGGGATGCACCAGAGCCACCTGCATAGTTTTTTTAATATACTGCGCCCAAGTCCTTCTGACATGCTGGATTGGAATCTCCAGGGAAGCGTTGGGTTAGGTTTACCCCACACCCCCTCTCCCCGCCCCACACGCACATATACACCTGCCCTTGACTAGAAGCTTCATAGGGCAGAAACTGTGACTACTGAAAGGGGTCATAGGATGGAAAATGTTCAGACCTCAGGTTCTTCATCTGTCTAAAGAAGTAGAGAGAGGAAGCCGGGATGGCTCAGTGGGTTAAGTGCTCACTTTGCAGCTCCAGGGACCAAGGATTGAGTCCCGGCCCCAGCCTGTGCGGACCCATATGCTGAACTGGGGAGTTCACCCAGTTCAGTTCTCTGTCTCTGTCTCTGTCTCTGTCTGTCTCTCTCTCTCTCTCTCTCTCTGTCAAAAACAATTAAAATAAATAAATAAATAAATAAATAAATAAATAAATAAATAAGTAAATAGAGACTAGTTCTTAAGTCCCTTCCAGCTTTGACAACATAGCCACTGAATCCTGTTTCTGAGGTACCTGTTCAGAAAAGCCAGCCCTGGAAGGGGGAAAGGACACACCAAATAGCTGGGAAGGAAAAACATTGACTGAGGTTGAGAAATCACATATTTTTTTTCTACTAAAGTTATCAGGTAGATATTTCTGGACAGCAGAAAGGGATGAATTGAAGGAAAAAGAAGTTTCTCCTAAAATTGTTTGGATGAAGTCAAATTTTTAAATTTAGTTCAATATAAAGATGAATGGCCAATAATATTTCTAGTTTTATTACAAGCTTGTAATCAGGATATGAGTAGTTTGGTATTAATTTATGTTACCAAACTAAGGGAAATGTGGTTGGGAAATAAGGCACTATTTTTAAAAGTTTTAAAGTATAAGTTCGTCAATAAAAAGCATTTTCTTTGGGAAACAAGATTTTTCTCATAATCTCTTTCCTCTTAGGAAATCATCTTTTATAAAATCATTGATTACATTTTACATGGAAAAGAAGAGATCAAAGTGATTCCGTGAGTATTGTCCTAAAGCAACTATAGGAGTTGCCATTTTAAATCTATACACAGCACTTTTCTCTGGATAGCAATGATTTTCTTTCTTCTAATCTTCCTCAAGGACACCCCCTGCAGACCACTGGACTCTCATTAGTGGGTTGCCAACATATGTTGCTGAAAATGGATTTGTAAGTTGTTAAACACACGCAAATCTTAAATAATATTGGATGCAACTCCTATTAGTCAGGAGATACAAACAAGTGTGAAAGCAAGAATGCATCAGGGAAAGGTGAGCTGGCCACTTCCTTTGGCTCAGGACAATAGGAGAGAGGCATCTTGGCAGTTGAATGTAAGTTAACTAGAGACTTATAAATCCTACAAGAAAACATTTGCCAACAGGAGAGGTTGCTCCATTCCCTCAGCTTCTTGTTCTGCACCCAATCAAATTTAATTTCAGAGTCCTTTGGAAGTCCATGAGCATGATTCAAGCTGGGTTTACTGTGATCTCAGGTATAGTTCCCTTGATCAAAACTTTTGAATTATGGAAGATTACTGACAAAAAAAGGAAAAATATATAAAGAGAGAACTTTGCCATTGAACTTTGCAATACATAATGTAATGAGTTGATGAAAAAAGGGAAGATTTTTTTGCCCTGGTCTGTTAGGTGGGCTTGGCAGACAGTAGGTCTGGCTAATAATATAGGTCAGGTGTAGAAAGACAATAAATGAGATCTCTGGTATGTCCCATAGGTCTCAAGGCCAAAAGACCGGGTCACCATAGCTTTACCCCTTGGCCTCAACCACACTTTCCTTCCTTCTCTGGCTGACTTTTCTCCCAAGTTGGGCTGCTTCACCATCTCTGTCATTTGGGGGCATCATGATTCCTTACTGCAAAAATGTTCAATGCTTTCAACATTTCTTTATTTTGGCATTTTTATTTCCCCATCAGATCCAAGTTTCTTAATATATTTACAGCATTTATTTGCATATTTATTTTTTTCTTTAGTGTTGTCCTTGTGTTTTGGGCAGTGTTTGTTCATCTAGTTTCTTTGAATTTAGAAGAATCTTTAGAGGCTAGGAGTGTAGGAAAGAGCAGAGATGATGCTAAATGTCATTCAATGACTTAATTAGGAGAAGATAAACTAACTTCAATGTGTTGGTAGAAAATTTGGCCTAACCAAGGTTCAGTGTGAATAATTTGCCTACAAGCCACTGAGAGTTATGGAAGAAGCCCTCAGACCTAATACATTGTTTTTTGTTCTATGTTGTGGGTTTAATGACTCTACCATATGGTGTTTCAGGACTTTTGTCTCCTTTTGCTCTACAGATATGTAACATGCTGAATGCCCCTGCAGATGAATACTTCACATTTCAGGTAATCTCACCCTCTGCCAGGTCTCATCTCTCAGTGCCAGAGAGGAGAGGAGCAGCACTGTTTTCCTACACCTCCCATCCCTAGAGTCTGCATTAGGTATAGAGACAAAACAAAACAAAACAAGGAAAAGCAACAACAAAAACAAAAACAATTATGGAGCATTTGGGAAAATATCTAAATACTAAATTGTGTGGTTCAGGTTACAACTGCTTTTATAATTCTAAAAAAGAAAAGTTTCATTTTATTAAAAAAAAGTTAGAGGGATGCCGGATGGCTCAGTGGGTTGAGTGTTTGCCTTGCAGTTGCGGGGTCAAAGGATGGAGCCCCACCATAGCCTATGTGGACCCATATGCTGAACTGAGGTGAGTTTCCCATGTGGGAGGTCCTCAGTTCAGTTCCCGCCCTGTGTGGCCCCACATCCACCTGTGGAATCAAACTATGTTGAAACTAATTATGTACAGCCCTGGGGGGGAAGCTGGGATGGTTCAGTGGGTTAAGCGCTCACTTTGTAGCCCAGGGGTCTGAGGATTGAATCCTGTCCCCGGCCCATGCAGGCCCATATGCTGAACTGGGGTGTGCCTCTAGTTTAGTTCCTGTTAGAGCCCATGCAGAAGGCCCCCAGCCTGGTTCCTGCCCTGTGCAGCCCTGAGCCCATCTGTGGAGTGAAACTATATGGAAAACTAATGACATGAAACTATGGAGACTGCTCTGGGCCCTCTCCATTCTCTCTGTAAAAAAAAAAAAAAAAAAAAGTAAAAATAATTATTTAAAAATATATATATAAGTTAAAGAATGTTAAAAAAAATAATAATGTAGGGGAAGCCGGGATGGCTCAGTGGGTTGGGCGCTCACTTTGCAGCGCTGGGGACCGAGGATTGAGTCCGGGCCCCAGCCCGTGTGGAACCATATGCTGAACTGGGAGCTCCCCTAGTTCAGTTCTCTCTCTGTCTCTGTATCTCTCTCCCTCTTTCTCTCCTCTGTCAAAATAAATAAATAAATAAAATATATATTAAAAAAAAAAAAGTTTAAAAAAGTTAAAAAAATATATAATAATAATGTATAGCTGTGGAAATTGCTCTGCCCACTCCCCCCACCACCACCTCTGTCAAATAATAAAATAAATCTCTAAAAAATAAAAAGTTAGAGAAGGCTTCATAAAAGATGTGAGATTTAACCTGAGACTCTAAGGATGACTACATAAGCCAACAGGAGGCTAAAGAATGAACACTGTGGTATAGTGAGTGCTTAGCTGCCTTTGTCTTGTTACATAGTGTGAAGGTGCCACACCATGGTTCTCAGATTCCAGAAGGCATCAGAATTACTTGGGGAGCTTTTTCATGGTGCATGATTATGAAACAAATTTTTAAAAAAATCTTTGCATGTGGTCCTTAGGCCACACTTCGAGAAACATTCTTAACCTGCTGTGTTTTGTTAGATAGCTGTCATCTTGAGGTCAGGACCTGTGATTTATTCATCTTTGTACTCCCAGCATCTAGCCCAGGTCTTGGCACATCATAGGGTCTTCATAGATGCTTACTAAATGGAACCCCATCACTGAAAAAAAAACACTATCTTGATGGATCAGTCAGGAATACAGAAATGGCAGTAGGTATTTCAAATGAGAGAATTTAATTCAAGGAATTAGCTAACAGGTGTTAAGGGACAGAACAAATGAACAGGAAACACCAAGGTAACAGAGAAGTAAATGCTTCTCACTCCTAGGGCTGGAGAGACAAAGAGAAGGCATTAGGGTTGTCACAATACAGACACTTGGGTTCTAGTACACTTAATCAAATGTACTAGAATATTTTTATGGCTGTATAATCCTAGACGTGCTCTGACACAACATAGGAATTGTGCATCTAACACCCAAGATTACTCTTTCTTTAAATTAAAAAGAACCCAAATGGGGTGTTTTGGGTGGGCTATAAAGGGCTGATGTATTTTTATGCATGACACATATGCATGCATAAAAATACATATAAATCTGAATAAGATCCATCGCTTGTACCAAAGCCTATTTCCTGGTTTTGATAGTGCATTGTAGTTACACTAGATGTTACTATTGAGAAGACTGTGTGAAGGGTACATGGGACCTTTCTGTGCATTTTTTTGCAACATCTTATGAATATATAATTATTTGAAAATAGTAATTTTAGGAAGTAACATACATGTCTATATCGTTTGTAGAAAGGGCCTGTAGATGAAACTGGCTGGGTCATTAAAAATGTCTTGTCCCTGCCTATTGTCAACAAGAAAGAAGACATTGTGGGTGTAGCTACATTTTATAACAGGAAGGATGGAAAACCTTTTGATGAGTATGATGAACACATTACTGAGGTAAGTGCAATTATAAAATAATGAAAGTAAATGAAATTCATAAAATAACAGAGAATGCATAATGATGTTTTTCTGGAATAATATTTTTAATGGTAATTAAGACATGAGCCACATGTGGTTGCAATCAATATGCTATTATATCATTTCTGTTTTCAGACTTCTATAAACTGCAACATTTTCTACCAAAGTATGAACTTCTGGTTTGGTCAAAATTCTCTACAATACTAGAAAATTGGGAAAGAAGGTTTATATCTCTTTTCTTTCCAGCTCTCTTCTACTCACTCTATTCTTGTACTCACTATTCTACTCCCTCTATTCTAACCCTTTCTGATTTTCAGATCGTGCTTACTCTATTGGATTTTTGTAGTTTCTTTCTTCTAATAAAGTATTCAGGTGTGTCATGTATTTTGAAAATCAAGAACTTAGCCTATTTTATTGTTTTGGGGAATTATTAGTATGTTTATATTTTCAGATTAAAACAAGGAACTTGGTTGTTAATGATGGAAGGGAGATTGGCTGATAGGAAAGCATACTGATTGCTGCGTCCACATCAATTTTACTTTGATTTTAGAGAATTGAATCACATTTTATCCATTTCAGACTCTCACACAATTTCTTGGATGGTCTCTTTTAAATACTGACACCTATGAGAAAATGAGTAAGCTAGAAAACAGAAAGGACATAGCTCAGGAAATGCTCATGAACCAGACCAAAGCTACTCCTGATGAAATCAAGTCCATTTTGGTAAGTGGGTAATTCAATCCTGTGGACATTAGGTGGTATCTAACTAGGGCTTCTGGAGTTCACCTAATTACCCAGAAGTCTGACAAATGTAAATAGGTTTAGTCCTGTGCTAAGGAAGGGAGACAAAGGAGAGATTGGGGGAGGACCTGGGTAGCCTAGTGTACACAGACCCTTACTGAACTTCCAGGCTGCTTGGTTGGAACAGCACTTTGTTAAAAACAACTGCTGGGTCAGTAAGAGCTGAACTATTGATGTCTAGATTCATGTGTGTTAGCAAGAAAAAAAAAATTTCTAGGAAGGGAAATGCGTCAGTTAGCTATTGCCGTGTAACGCTGCATAACAACTATAACATCTCAGTACTATACAACCATAAGCATCTAGTTCTCACTCATGCATTTGTGGGTTGACCAGGCTTCAGTTGATCTTGGTTGGGCTTGGCTTCAAGCTGTGAGTTTGGTTTGCTCTATGTGTTTCTCTCATTTTTCTTGATCAGCAGCTAACTGATATATAATCTTTTCATGACGATAACAGAAGTGCAACAGAGCAAGCCTACTGTGCAAGCACATTTCAAGTCTTTACTCATATCACAATCACTGAAATTCTCATTGGCCAAACATGACCAAAACCAATATCACAGATGATGGGGGAGCGAGTAGATATTTGCTAACAGTATTCTAATTACCACCAAATGAAGGGGGAATATCACACATTCTCTTTCTCTCTCTCTCTCTCTCTCTCTCTCTCTCTCTCTCTCTCTCTCTCTCTCTCTCTCTCTCTCTCTCTCTCTCTCTCTCTCTCTCTCTCACACACACACACACACACACACACACACACACTATTTCTACGTCTTTCATTTCTTTACCTTTCAAAGTGTGTGCATAGATATAATTTTGCAGCAGTGTTTTGTTTTGTTTTGGCTTTGGTGGGTGATTTGAGAGATAAGAGAATTTGACGAGAGTTTGAAGTGTTGAAGATGAGATGTTGAAGATGGGGGAGAATAGAGGGAAATTGCTACATATTAATTTTTAAAAAGCAGATGTAAGGCTCTCAACATTTCTTTTTCTTTCTTACCTACATACAAGCAATCTCTCTCTCTCTCTCTCTCTCTCTCCCTCTCTCTCTCTCTCTCTCTCTTCCTCTCTCTCAAGATAGCTACTGTTACTTTTGGGAAGAACAGAGATATCAAATATATTTTAGACTATTCCTCAGAGGAAACTCTTTATACTCAAGTGCTTGAGATTTTCTTTGCATCCAGAATGCATTGTTGTCACAGAACTCATTACAGTATATTTTAAACGTGTTTTAATTGATTTTGAGAGCAGAGACATCTGATAGAAATCTTCTTCTTTAAAGGAATTTCATCTCAATTGCTTTTACATTTTAGAAATTTAAAGAGAAGTTAAATATAGATGTAATTGAAGACTGTGAAGAAAAACAGCTTGTCACAATTTTGGTAAATGTTTTACTTCTATCCTTAATGCATTTTTAATAAAATATATTAGAACAAGCTTTCTCAAATTTCAAGTAAATGTTATGTTTCCTCTTCCCTGGCACCTTTCAAGGCTAAAAAGAAAGGAGATTTCTTCTAAAGAGTCATATTCTGTCTCTTTGATGTTTTTCTTCTTTGTCCCCTACAGTCCAATCCACACAATAACTTAGAAGGTCAGCTAAACCAGAGTACAGCATAAGAGACTGTAGGCACTGACTCTAGAAGTAACATGGCCTGTTTTATTTTAACCATGGGCACCCCAGAAGACATGACAGAATTATAGAACACAGACCCATTTAGGCACAACTATCATCTGCTCTCCCTAGCTTCTCTTCTGGAGCCCGCAGAAATTCACCACTTTCCTATTGTTATTGGGCCACCCCTATTATTTCTGGTTGAAATTAACTCCTCTTCCCGTTCATTAATTCTATTATATTGTGTCTACTACTAAGCCCACCAAAACCAGTTTTCTACAGTGTACTATTAAATCCATCAAATAAAATTTTAATTTCAGAGATTTATCTTTTTCAGTTCTAGAATGCTCATTTAGTACTTAAAAAAAATTAAAGTATTATATTACAGGTTCTTCTGTAACTGCATATGGGGCCTGGAATTATAATTTTGAAAACTTACTTTGTTTCCTATTAAAATGCACATTTACTTTTAAGTATGACATCCTCCAATGCACTAAAAATATTCCCACATTTCATCTCTACATAACACTCTGGGAACTGCAAGGTAGAGATGACCTCCAGCTGGGAGGCTATGTGGCGTAGGACACCCCCCACCATAACCCATAACTTTCTACTTTTTTTTTAATTAAAAAAAAAGGTTTCTTTGGGGATGCCGAGATGGCTCAGCAGGCTGAGCACCTGTTTGCAGCTCCAGGGTCCAAGTCTCATATCCTGGCCCTGGCCTGTACAGACCCATGTGCTGAGCTGGGTTGTGCCCCCACAGTTTGGTCCTCGCCAGGGCGAGCTTCCCATGTGGTAGGCCCCTGGTTCAGCTCCCTCCCTGGGCATGCTTCCAATGTAGGAGGCCCCCAGCTCTCAGCAGTGGGCCTCCCATGTGGAAGCCCCCTGGCCCAGTTCCTGCCCTGCTTGACCCTGCACCCACCTGTGGAACAAAACTATATTGAAAACTAATGTACAACTATGGAGACTGCTCTGGGCTCTTCACCTTCTGTCTGTCTGTCTGTCTGTCTGTCTGTCTGTCTCTCTCTCTTTTACTCTCTCTCTCTTTCTCTCTGTCTAAAACAATAAAAATAAATCTTTAAAAAAGTTTCTTAAAAAAGAGTTTCTTATTTTATTGTTTGAGAGAAGGTAAGAGAGAGAAAGAGAGAGAGGGGGTGGGGGTAGGACCCAGAGCAGTCTCCATAGTTGCACATCGTTAGTTATGACATATTATAGTTTCATTCCATATAGGTCAATGTGAGGCCACACCGGGCTGGAACCGAATTGGGAGTCTCAGACCTTCATGCCATTCTGGCAGGTACTAGCTGGAGCATAGTTCAGCATATGGGGTTTCAGAAGCTGGGGCTGGGATTTGAACCCCAGACCTCACAGTTGCAAGACAAGTGCTCAACCTGCTGAGCTATCCTGGCATCCCCATAACTTTCTACTCTAATTTTGATTTTTATTTCTCAAGTCATGTCAATATTCATGTGCCTAGTTCAGTGTTTTTTTCACATAGTCTTAAATCCTAACAAGATGTGGGTTAAGTGAAATGTCTTCAAGTGTACCAATACCCTACATGTCATTCATTGAGCAAACATTCACTGAGCACCGCCATGGGACATGCACTACTGACTCTGGGACAGACACACAGCAAATCAGAGAGACATGATCACACCCTTGCACAGCTCACAGTCTCATGGGAAAGGGTCACTGAGTGTATAAAGAAAATAACAAGAGAATTGAATTAAGCGATCATTTATTGGTTACTGAAATATTGAATAGGATAAATGAGAAGTTGAGTACTAATGGGTAAAGCTGAGGCAAGTAAGCATTTTTGCATAATAGAAAAAAAAATAGCCTCTGGTGTCGGATTTGGAATTGAATCCCATCACTTAGAAAGTTTCACAATATAGCTGAGTCTCAGTTTCACCATGTGGAAACTGGGGATAATTGTAGAGATATTTTGTGAGGCTAATACATGTAAACTGCATAACCCAATGATGGGCATGTGAAGGTTCAGTGAGTTGGATGCGGTATCTTTTCATTGTAATTTTGTTTCACACCTAATGTTGGATATGTGAGACAAAAAGGAAAAAAGATGAATGCAATCTGACACAATTTGTCCCGATTTCAACAGAAAGAGGACTTGCCAGACCCAAAGGCAGCAGACTTGTATGAATTTCGCTTCAGTGACTTCCCCAATACAGAGCATGGACTGATTCAGTGTGGACTCCGACTGTTTTTTGAAATAAATGTGGTGGAGAAATTCAAAGTACCCGTAGAGGTCAGCAGGTCTTTCATGTAAAATACAGAGTGATTCTGTTGTACTTCACTCATGTTTCCTGTGGTTCAAAAGATTAACTTCAGTTTGGAGTTTAAATTATTAACTTTGTAAATGTATCAGCATAACCCCTGTAAACAAGACCAACTGATCTTTTTAGATAAGATTGTCACAGACCTCCTAACCTTTAGCATTCTGTTTCAAAGTCTAAATGGTGTTGTCTTCTTTTGGTAACAGGTTCTTACCAGATGGATGTACACCGTGAGAAAAGGGTACCGATCTGTCACTTACCACAACTGGCGGCATGGGTTCAATGTGGGGCAGACCATGTTCACTTTGCTGATGGTTGGTACAGAGTTCTGTAAATTGTTGTAGACCTGCCCATTTTCCTCTTGAACATGGCGAGAACAATAGGTACAGAGCTCAGTAAATCATTGCAAAACTGCATGTTTTCCTCTTTAACACAGTGAGAACTGGAGATGGTCTGTCAGTTTAGATCAGTAATTTTGGAATTCATGAACACAATCCAATAAACTCAACTCTCCTATACATGATGCCAGACAAGCGGGGCACTTGGTTGGATTTTCATCCTGAAAATCATGTACTTAACCTCCTTAAAGGATATTTCAGTCACCTGCTGGGTTTTTTCTTTTTTTTAATTACAGTTGATATACAATATTCTATTAGTTACCAAGTGATCACCCCAACAAGTCTAATACCCACCACACATCTGACACCATACATAGTTATAACAATGTTATTGACTATTCCCTATGCTGTATTTTATATCCCCATCACTGTTTTTGTAACTGCCAATTTTTACTTTTGAATCCCTTCTGCTTTTCACTTACTCCCCATGACACCCCTTCCATCTGTGGGGTTTTGTAATTGCCCAGAATGAATTACAATACTCGACAAGAAATAAAGCCAAGTTGCTCTAAAAACACGGCAGGTCCCCTTCTCCATTGCAGACAGGCTTGGCTGCACCTGCTGCACAAGTAAATATATATATGTTTTCCAGACGGGAAGACTAAAGAAATACTATACAGATCTGGAAGCCTTTGCCATGCTTGCTGCTGCTTTCTGCCATGACATTGACCACAGAGGCACCAATAATTTGTATCAGATGAAGTAAGTGAACACTTGTGGCAAGGTCAATATGTACTGATGACATGTGAAGGTGTCTAAGGGGAGAATGAATGATAAGCAACTTGTGAGCAGGTTGTCAAAATCTTTAATCTCTCTTAAGCTGAAATCATTCCTCAACCTTTTTTGTGTCTTTCAAAATGTTGATATTTTTGAAGACTCAATGCCAGTTATTTTGCAGAATATGCCTCAATTTGGATTTGTCTGCTTGTTTCCAAATTACTAGATTCATGGGGAACATTTTGGACGGGACTGTTACAAAAATGATGTGTTTTTCTCAGTGCACTGCATCTGGAGACTCATGATATCAATTTGTCCCATTCATTACCTATGAGGTTAAATTAAACTATTTGTGAATAATGTCTAGTCAATCTCTTTATGCAAAGGTATATTTTTTTCTTTTGTATTAATAACTAATCTGTCAAGTGCTACTTTTGAATATGTAGCTCCCTACTAACATGTCTTGAATGTTTTTAAACCCGAATTAAAGTTACCACTCTTATTAACTTGAATTGAGCTTTATTAAATTTTAAAAAATTCCAGTGCTGACACAGAGTAGGTAAATGTGTTAAAATTATGATCAAGTATAATATTGATCATAGTAATAATTGTTCCCTAATTAGTGTATTTGGTTTACCAGGCCTGTTAATGACCCCTCACCACTCTAAAGTTCTGTTCATTCTGAAATAAAATTAAACTTCCCTGATTTCTCCCTTCTTATTTATTTCATATTTCCATAACAAAGTCTCTACATTATCTATAGACCTTTGGCCTCAGCCTCTCTCTATCTTTTCTTCTTTTCATTTTTGATGTTACTTCCCTTTCCAAACATGAAGAACTGAAGAAAGGCAGGGTACCAAACACTGAGGTTCCCACTTAACTCAGAGCTGTGACCTAACCATTAATGAATGGCAAATTCAAGTTTCAATTTATCTCACTGTCTTGGAGGTGGAATGTTATTTAATAATGATTTTCATTTTGGTTCCTGGAAATTCTTTTTTCTTTTCTTTTTTTTTAATATTTATTTATTTATAATTGTTTTTGACAGAGAGAGAAAGATAGAGAGAGAGAGAGACAGAGACAGAGACAGAGAGAGAACTGAACAGGGGAGCTCCCAGTTCAGCACATGGTTCCGCACGGGCCGGGGCCGGGATTCGATCCCCAGTCCACGTCAATGCAAAGTGAGCACTTAACCCACTAAGCCATCCCGGCTTTCCCCAAAAGTTTTTTTGGGGGTTTTTTTTAATTGTTTGTAGTATTCTTTTTTTATTTTTATTGTTTTTGACAGAGAGAGACAGAGAGAGAGAAAGATACAGAGACAGAGAGAGAACTGAACTGGGGGAGCTCCCAGTTCAGCACATGGGTCCGCACAGGCCGGGGCCAGGATTCGATCCTCAGTCCCTGGCGCTGCAAAGTGAGCACTTAACCCACTGAGCCATCCCGGCTTCCTGGAAATTCTTAATGAACACTTTCTATGCAAATAAAGTATGGACTTCAACAGGTTTGCTACATATTCTGTAAGTCATAGTCCATCACTATAAACTCCAGGGAACTTTAAATTCTATGTGCAGGGAGGGGATGACCCAAACTTCCTAGTTTAAACAACTTGGTCATTTTATTTATGCAACAAAATGAGGGTGTTTTTTTTAAAGAATTTGTTAGAAAGTGCATAGTCTCAGCTCTAAAATCTAAAAACTCTTCTCCAATATGCCACTTTTGACCATTTCATAGACATTATGGGAGAAGGAGAAGGAAGAAATGAAAAAAAAAATCCTCAGATAGTAAAGGTTCAATATTGTATAGACTTAATCTGTAATCTTCAAACAGCTGAAATTGTGGTACATCCCTCACCTCCTAGATCCACATCTCCATTAGCAAAGCTTCACGGATCTTCTATTTTGGAGAGGCACCACCTGGAGTACAGTAAGACTCTGCTGCAGGATGAGGTACGTGAGCCTCCACGTAGGGCAGCTCACAAGCTCTGGACCGAAACCCTAACCACAGGAAATGCTTCGCAAGAGGATGGCCTTGAGTTAGGGAAGCTAGCGGTGTACACCTTTACTAAAGTCAATTGACAGAAATTTCTGTAGTGCAACATTTTTTGAACAACCAAGTTGCAAGTAACTGAGCTAGAAAAGAGCCATGGAAAGTCACAGACTCTCTCTGTGGGCCGTGAAGAAAGAAGAAAAAGCTTATAGTGGATGTGAAAGGGCTCTGTGCATCGTAAAGTATATAGAAATGTAAAGAGAAAAAATGGCTACACGGCCACTGATTTTCTTATTCATTTATGAGCACTCACTGTAGGGCATGGTCCGTACCTTTGAGAAAGTCAAACTTTGGTAATGTAGGTATGCATTAAATCGAGATATAGAACAGAACCAGGCAGCTGCCATTCGAGAGACACTGAGAGTTCCAGAGGCAGATGTCTCATTCAGGAGTGGGCAGGGCTTAGGCGAGAAGAGGGACAAGATCAGGCTGGCTTTCTGCAGGAAGTGGCTTTGAGCTTGGTCTTGAATTACTTTTGAATTGTACGTAGCATGTACTACGAACATTCCATGGGAGGTCATCGTTCTTCTTCCCTTTTTCAGTTTTATTTAAGGGGTAGGTAGGCTGTGAAAAAGTTGTGGATATAATCTATACTTACACTGAAAAAAAAATCTCTTGAGAAAGTTCCAAACCAAAAACAATTAAAATGAGTCATTTATTAGACAGTGGGGAATACTGTTTTGTTTAGAATCACACATGCTTATTATGATCAATAAGTCCTCTTGAGAGTGGAGCGTGTCTCAATTTTGACAATCATCTTTTATTAAAGGCTCAGGGGAAAGAAGACACAGAAGCATGTCCAAGTTTAGTGATAACACTACATTCTTCTAGGTGATGAAAAGCAAAGTGGCAAAACTTACAAGGCAGAGTGCCAGGCAGACAAAGGGAAGAAGAAGAAAAAAAAATGACTCGAGTGTTTTAATAGCCTATGATTAACACAGCACCCAGACATGGGGACAGTGACCAGCCCCATCAGATTCATTGATCAAGCAGAGCAGGGGTGGGCAGGCTGTTAAAAACAGATCCAGGGCTACTTTTCATACATGTTGACCAGGTTCTCTGAGGTGGGGGCCCAGGAATCTGCATTTTCAGTAAGAACTTTAATAATTTTTTCTGATGGACAGCTGGAACTTCTCCATGCAGTTGGATTTATACCATAAACATGATAGTGGCTGTTCATTAAGTTTTTATTTTTAATTGTTAAATTTATTGGGCTGACACTGGTTGATAACAATTACATTGTTTCCAGGTATATAATTCTACATTACATTGTCTCTCATGTTACATTATGTGCTCAACACCCAGAGTCAGCTCTCTTTCCATCATCATATATTTGATGCCCCCTCACCCACCCACCTCCCCCTTTACCCTCAGGTAACCACTAAACTATTGACTGTATCCATGAGTTTTTTGTTTGTAAGAATTAAAAGGAGTAGAATTAAAAGTAATTCAGAAAGAGTAAACTGTTATTACCCAATTTGTTATCAGTCTTTATTGGCTGGGACAATATTATATTTTTGAGTAAGAATTTTCTATACATCCCACTGATTACCACAAGCAGATTGTATCAAATATAATTTATTATTTAATTTTACATTTACTTACTAAAGAAGAATATGTTTAAAGACTACAGCCAAATATTTAAATAATTGGCAATGGAAGGCTTCTTATATTTTGTATGATTTTCCTTTCTGGGATTTGAGAGTTTATAACAGAGTTGTGGATTTCCATCTTAATTGTTTTAATTTTGTTTACTCAGCACTCTGAACCAGTTTTGATGGCTATATAATGGCTTACTATTCTTTCTAAAAAGGGATATTGCATCTCAGTAATCTTTTCCTTCTTGGTAAGGACCTGTCTACAGTGCTATTCAACCTACTAATTGCAGACGTTTAAGGATTGTAAATAGAGTCTCTAGGCAATACAATCTCAGAGCTTTTTACAAGCTGGCTAATAGAATACTAAAAAAATAAAATTTTTTAGCCATCAGATGTTCTTTATACATTTTGGGGAGACAATGCAGTTCTTTTATTTACATTTTTTGTATAAAGAAAATATTTACATTAAACATTTTTATTTATTTATTTTTTAAATAAGGGAAATGCTTAGGATTTATCTAGCAATTTTGGCATTTAGTGGGCCTCAGACATTTTGTTTTGCATATTAAAGGTTTTTACCTATAATGCCCTTATATCTCAGTAGAGTGGGCTTCACTGTTTTGAGGATTAGGACTACCCATATTCTAAGTCGACAGAAATCCACCCTTTAACTTGAATAGATAGCTGGAAAAACCTTGTTAGTCAAATTTGTAAGAATATAAATTTTAATACTATAACATACTGTAGAAATAACAAAATAAATTGCTCAGCTTAAGTAACAGAACCACTTTATTATTCAAAGCACTTCCTTACAAAGTATATATTAATTCTATTTGTGTGTGTGTATGTGTGTGTGTTTTTAAGGTTTATTTTATAGGTTTTGACGGAGACAGAGAGAAGGGAGAGGGTCTGGAGTAGTCTCCACAGCTGTATGTCATTAGTTTTCAACATAGTTTCATTACACACAGGTGGACGCAGGGCTGCTGAGGGCAGGAACTGAACCAGGGGCCTCCCGCATCAAAAGCGCACCCCAGTTCAGCATATGGGTCCACACAGGTCGGGCGGGGACTTGATCCTTGGACCCCAGGGCTGCAAGGCAAACACTCAATCCGCTGAGCCATCCCAGCTTCCCCTATTTATGCTTTTGTGTACCAACACCATGTTATACAAGGAAGGCATGAAGAAGAGGTTAAGAGTACCTTGTGTATGGTCACCAGCAAACCATGCTGGCAAGCTTCTCTTATGGGTATTGACTGCCTGTATTTCCTGTGGCCTCACTTCACCTGGGAGCCCTAATCAGAATGAATTAGTCACTTCTGCCTATTTTGGTATTCAACACAGAACTTACACCTTTGTTGCTTTTTTAATAGTAGAAGAAACAGAAATACAGACCTTTCATAAGCTGATGGGGCGCAGTTGGGAGGGGGCTGGAAGATGTGTCGCCTCTCTAGTTCTGGTGCACCTGTCTCCACATGTTTTCAAGCACAATCCTCAAGAAAAGAAAGAAACTATTACATACTTATTTTTAAAATTGATTTAGTCATTGTAAAAATTACACATACCCACTGTAACAATTCAAGCAATAGAAAAATTTTCAAAGAGAAATACAAAAAAAACAGTTCAAATCCTATCATTTAGAAATAGGTATCTCATTCACATTTGATGACCTTCCTCACAGCTACCCTATGAATGTATACAGGCAGAGAAACAATTTTAGAAAAATGGGATTGTACTAACCAAGTTATTTTTATTTATTTATTTATTTTTAAAGATTTATTTTGTTTTTGAGAGATACAGAGACAGAGATAGAAAGAGGGGGAGGGCCCAGAAGTCTCCATAGTTGCACATCATTGGTTTTTCCACATAGTTTCATTCCACATGTGGGCGTGGGGCTGCACAGGGCAGGAAATGGGCCAGGGTCTCACCCCAGTGACAACGGAACTGGGTGCACTCCCTAGTTCAGCATATAGGTCCACATGGGCCAGGGCCGGGGCCAGGATTCGATCCTCGGTCCCCAGGGCTGCAAAGTGAGCGCTTAACCCACTGAGCCATCCTGGCTTACCCCAGGTTATTTTTTTAAGTCAGAGTTATGTTCTATTTTAATCAGCTTTGATGAAATATATGTGTACAATAAGTTGCATCCTTCAATATGTACAATTCTATGAGTTTTTACAATTTTATACACCACCACCAAGACACAGAATATTTCTATCACCTCAAATGATTCCTCGTGCCCCTTTGCAGTCTATGCCTCTTTCCAATCCCATCCTAAGCAACACTGAAGTGCTTTTAGTCACTATAGATTAGTTAGAATTTTCTAGATTTTACATAAGTGCAATCATACTATAAATACTCTTGTGCAAGCTCCTTTCATGTAGTGTAATAATTTTGAGATTTGTTCATGTTGTTGCATGTATCAGTGATTCATCCCTTTCTGTTGCTGAGTAAAATGTATGAAATTTCACTTGAATTTAACAAAAGCAATATTTTGGAAATGGAAGGAACTGCAGAAATCAGATAGCTATGTCTTTATCACAAGCTATTCGTTTTTAAAGTCATTTAAAATGAATAACTAATGACTATGAGAAATCATAAAGGGATGCCAGGATAGCTCAACAGGATGGGCACTTGCCTTGCAACCACAAGGTCTGGGGATTCAATCCCAGTTGTGGCCTGTGCAGGCCCACGTGCTGAAATGCAGCTGCACAACTGGTTCCAGTTCAGTTCCCACCTTGCACAACCCCACATCCACCTGTGTGGAAACTATGTCACAACTAACGATGTACAGCTATGGAGACTGCTCTGGGTTCTCCCTTCTCTCTCTCTCAAACAATAAAATAAATCTTAAAAAATATATAAAAAACTATAGCTGAGCATTTATATATTTGATACTTTTAGCCTATATGTGTTAACTTTACAATAGCTATTAAATCCCTGATATGTATCATAAAACTATTAGAATGCTTTTACTTCTTCCCACAATTTCACCTCTGTAAGGTTTTTATTATCATTAGTGTTTTTTACCCTTATCAGCATTTATAAAATTCACATTTTGCTCTATAATTTCCACAATTGCTTATTCCTAATTCTATTTTTCAATGGGCCCCACACTTACCATCAGTTCTTTTGTCATGGTTTCTCCACTCCTGTGTATTGTAATTTGACTCACGTCTTTTTTTTGGACACACATCTTGATTGGCTAGATTTTTGTCATCTGGTAGTTTTTCCAAATGAGGCTAATCTAAGTACCTACTTAAGAATATCTGTTATGGGGAAGCCGGGATGGCTCAGTGGGTTAAGCGCTCACTTTGCAGCGCCGGGGACCGAGGATCGAATCCCGGCCCCGGCCCGTGCGGAACCATGTGCTGAACTGGGAGCTCCCCCAGTTCAGTTCTCTCTCTGTCTCTGTACCTCTCTCTCTCTCTCTCTCTCTGTCAAAAATAAATAAATAAAAATATATTTAAAAAAA
>PVKE010003446.1:0-72225 GCA_004027555.1 Craseonycteris thonglongyai
TTTAAGTTGTTTACTATCGATGTGAACCAAGCAGTAGATGGTTGAGAGCAGAATGCTAGATCAGACAGATCAATATTCAAATCCCAGCTTAGCCAGACTTGCTCCATGCCCTTGAGCAACGCACTTCTACTCTCTGAGCAGACGTTTCCTCACCTATAAATGGAGATTGTCCATTTCATAGGAATGTTATAAGAATCCAATGAGATATTAAGTGTTAAAAAGTAACAGAGTGAACACTGGCTAAATGCACATTGTTCTTTTGTTGTAGAGGAGTCAAAACAGTGAGTGCTAAACTTCATGTTTTACCCAATTATGACAAGCCTTTTCATGTGGTTATGTCTTTGTCCATGGTGATCCTTTTACCTGGAATTTTCTTACCTCTCTTCTACCCAGCTTTCTTAATTTGGCGACTTCCCACTTGTGCCCCAAGACCTAGCTCAACATTCACTTTTGGGGAGCCTCTCAGATTCACCCAAGCAGAATGAACTGCTGCCTCTACGAATCTCTACTAAATCCCTCATCCTTTCTTTGTTAGAATTCTTAAATATGACAGCAATCTGATGACTTGTCTCTCTTTCCAACTCCTAGCTATGCTGGAGCTTTTCAAAACTAAAGAACCATGCCTGAATTATCAAAATGTTCCCTCATTTAACAAGGACACCATGTTAAACATTCCACAAATGTTTGAGTAAATGAGTGCTCAGTGTAATACTTACCTGTTGCTGCTTAACAATTCACTCTCTTAAAATAACATCTGTAGTGTTTCAGTTTCTGTGGCTCCAGAGTCTGAGCATGGTTAAGCTGGGGGCTCTCACAAGGCAGATATCAAGGTATGGCCCAGGGCTGTAGCCATCAGTCATCTCAAGGCTCAACTGGAAAGGATTCACTTCCAAGTATGCTCATGTCATTTTGGGCAGGATTCAGTTCCTTGTGGATTGTTGGACGGAGACCTCACTTCCTTATGAGCTGTTCGCCAGAAGTCTTCTTTGATTCTTTGCCATTTGTGCCTTTCCATAAAGCATTTCACAACATGGAACTACCTTGATTATGGTGAGTGGAGAGAGGACAAGAAAGAATGCCAGCAAGAATGCTAATAAGAGAGTCACAGTCTTTTTTGTAACCTAATCATGGAAGTGACATACCTGTGCTGTATCTGTTCATGAGAAGCAAGTCCCTACATGCAGCCCACACCAAGGACAGGGGATGACACACCTGCCAATAGCAGGAGGCAGAGATCATTGGGAGACACGCCAACAGCTGCCTACTACACTTAAAGGTGCAGAAGGGAACAGAGGGGAGATCAAAGAAAAGGAGGAAAGGAAGAGGATGAGGAGAGGATGGGGAAGAAGAAATAGGAAGAAAAAAGAGCAAGGACGGAAGTCGGCCAGTCATCAAACACTGATCAAAAGTCTTTCGTGTGCCTAGTAAGGTGGTAAAAGAGACACACGTCCTGTGACATGACTTCTCTTCATGGGAGTCTGTCAAGATGGGGAGATGAAATACCCACATGAGGAGTGACTGCATAGCAACTCAGTCACCTGTGGGATGGGATACGTGGTTCATCAGACCCCACATATTCTGAGATTGACATGAAGGTGACCTCATTGGATCTGATATGCTGAGAAAGGGGCGATTTGAGATGGGTCTTGCAACATGGGTAGATTTGGGAGTAGGAAACAGCGTATTAAGGAGTGAGGGATGGTGTGGGAAAAGGCTCAGAGGCAGAAGACTTAAGTAAAAGGGACTTCAAAGTAACTGCCCCTTTCAGTTTTATAGTCCACCTAGAAGTGAGGTCATATGCTTCCTGATTCTTTCAGTCTGACTTATTTTGCTTAATAAGATGGCTTCAAGGTCCATCTATGTTATCACAAATGCATAGATGATGTAATGTAGAGTCATACACCTGGAACCTATATGGCTGACCAATGTCACCCCAATATATTTAACAATAATAAAAAAAAGTAACTGCTGCAGAGGATTCCAGAAGGGCACCAGTGGGAAACAAGATTGTGGAAGCAGGTGGAGACCAGGCCTTGCAGGGTCTTGAGAGCCGGCAGGAGAATTCTGAGTCCCATTTGGTGGACTGCTGAGAGTCTGAAGATGCTTGAGGGAAGGCACAGAAGTCTGGGGTCAGAAACACTGGTTTTCCATTCCCAGCTGTAAGAAGCGCCTCGGGGCAAGGGATTTCAGTTCTCTGAGGCTCAGTCTCTTCATCTGTAACATGACAACATCTCCCCTCTGGGTTTGTCACGAAGATGAAGTGAAACACACTGTAAATGTTTAACGTAATGCCAGTCATACGGAGAACTCTCAACAAGTACTTAAATAGTTGCCTTTATTATTATTATTATTAAATATGATTCTTATTTAAAGGGTGGGGGACATGATGCCATGAGAGAGAAAAGATTAAAAAATGTCAAACTCGTCCTTTCAGTGGCAAAACTTTCATTTGGCCTTTTCCCTTGTCTCTTTCTAGTTGTGCTCCATGACAGATGAGCAATGGGGACTTAAAAGTGACAGATGTGTCCATCTAGGATAGGACAAAGAGGGGAGGGACAGAGCAAGACAGGACTAAGCAATGACCTGACAATGCCTGGAATCATGGCCCATGGAGCTACCCGGTTTAAGGACCTGTCTTTACAGAAATGTGATTCTGAGGCCAAGGTGAGGGCAAGTTCCCAGCATTTGCTGGGGACCTGGCACAGCAGTTCTGATTCAGAAGGAGAGGCCTGGCTGGGATTGCAAAAACAGGAGGCGGATCCTTGGTGATCAATGGGATGGACTGCCTTCCTTGTGCTGTATTGTTCTTCTCTGAAGAAGGCAGTTGACCCCGAGCAACTGGGGCGGGGCCCTGTGAGAGGGCCTCAGACTTGAGTAAATTAACACCCCGAGCTCTGGAGTGGTGGAGTTGCGTCCTGAAGTACATTGAGAAGTAGGGGGAGTTTGCTTACTTTTTTGCTTCCATCATTTTGCTCTCCCAAACTTCTTGAAGCATTTTTATTCAGATAAAGCTTGCCTCCCTGGCCATGTCCTATGCTTTCCTCTCCACTTCCTCTCATCCAAGCTTGCCTGTGGTGGGTTACATTCTCTCCAATTCTTTTGACTCTATTATCTCACAGGTGGTGTTGAGACTTTTCCATGTCAAGTTCTAGTGCCTTTTCAGTGAATGCACTTGAAATTTCCTTGTTGAGATAGAGACCCAAACAGAGACAGAGCTACAGAGATATTGATACATATTTCAACACAGAGTGCTAGCTCTATATTTTGCCAAGTAAGTGCCTTTTAAAAATTATTCCATAAATGGCAAAGTGTTTTTGTTTTTTGTTTTTTCTACTCCATACAATGAAAGGAGGATAGTCTCAAATAAAAGGCAACCCTTTAAATTAAATGCAGTAAGTTTAGCTTTTTGAGAAACTCCCCTATACCAACTTTATTTTTTTGGTGCATAGACTACCATTTGGAAACTGCAGTCCTAGGTAATTTATGCTAATGTGGTGTTGTTTTTTTTTTAATTTTTATTGTTTTTGAAAGAGAGAGAAAGAAAGAATGGGGAAGGGCCCAGAGCAGTCTCCATAATTGCACATCATTAGTTTTCTATGTGTTTTTTCCCCACAGGGCAGGGCAGGGCTGCACGGGGCAGGAACTGGGTCGGGGTCTAGCCTCAGTAAGAACCATATGGTTCCCCACAGGCTGGAGCTGGGATTTGATCCTCGGACCTCGGGGCCGTAAGACCAGCACTCAACCTGCTGAACCATCTCAGCATCCCCCTAATGCTTTGATAACATGTTTATTTAGGGATTATAGGGCTCCTCCTTTCTGTTAAGCCCTGTGCTGAGTGCTGGGCTTGTGGAGATGAAGGAAACAGTATCTAATGCCAAAAAAAAAGGTCTCAACTGGGAAAACATTTGTGAACCATGATGCTGATTCAAATAGCTCAAGATGACATGGGCATTTCTAGCAGTTTAGACAACATGCTATGGATGACCCGATAAGAAAGGTGGAGAAAGTTTCTCAGGTGAGAAGGAAGTGGAGGAAGGACATTTCAGGCAGAAGGAACTGCCTGTGGAGGGGTAGAGAGGCTGTTTATCTTGGATCTACAGAGCTAAATGCGTTAATGTCACCTCATTCTAATCGCAACAGTGACTCTGTTGGATGGATACAATGATTCTCATTTTTACCATAAACAAAGGAGGCTCAGTAGGGAAAGCCACTTGCTGGAGATCACATAGTAAGAGGTAGGCATGTGGTTTGAATCTAGCCCTTCTGACATCCAAACCCATGGATTTAACCACCCCATTAACATCCTCAAGATGCCTCTGCTCTAATCCATGCTCCCAATACTGCTTATAAGGAAATGTGACAGGAAATGCAGCCTGAGGTTAAGTTGTGAATAGGTAAGGGTGCCAAATAAAATACAGGATGTCAACAGAGCAGCACATTTACATTCCAACCGGAATTGTCAGAGCCAAAGAGTGATTTGAGTAAAAAGTTCTTGCTTCCCATGAAAATTCAGGTTCTCATATAGTCCAGCTGAAACTGGATTTCAGTGAAGCAAGATGGATTTAGGTTAACCCCCCTCCCCACCCCCCACCCCCATCCCCAAAGAAAGAACAGTCTATTCGTTTTGCTCAAGGACAGGATGATTTCATATATGGAGAATGCCATAGGACAGACTTGTTTCAAATGTTCCTAAAAAGACAGGTGGAGGCTGGGACACAAGAGTCCTAGACCTTCCCAGCTTGCGGAGGTCTCAGTCTCATGGGGGCTTGTTCGCGTCTCCCACCTCATCCCCATTTTCTCTCCTATTCCAGGCAGCTGAACCTTAGCGTTGCCTCCCTTTGTAGACATTGGTACATCCCACCAGTGGGAACTGAGAGGAAATACACTTTCAGAGCACTTAACAACGACAAAAGCTTCCCTTTCTTTTCTTCTCCCTGCTAGTTGACAAGCAAGAGGATTATTTAATCACAGAAAGACTCTAGTGGAGTTTCTATCTAGAGCCATTCACTAAAGGGATGAAATTTGGGTGCCTTTGAAGAAATGGAAGAGTGGCTTCTTTCCCTTCTTTCCTGTTCCATCAATTAAAAAAAAAAAAAAAAAGACAGTTTGAAGGGAAAATGCTTGCAGTGTGGAAGAGACAGAAATTTTTCTGTTGGTTATAGATGCATCATCAAACCTTTTGGCCTAAGGAAACCTAATGTTGTTCTACATAGTTTCTTTCTTTTTTGTTCTACTAGTTTCCTGCAAACCCTCTGACTCAGATCTTTACATGTTTGCCCTTTGTTTGTAGGGGCTGCTTAGAATTTGGGGTCTGATAGTTAAATTAATCTTAAGATTACTTGGAAGTGAGGTCTAGTGTATATGGGAAAAAGAAAAAATAGAGGCAGACACATTACATACATTATCTCATATGATCATCCCAACAACCCTATCAGATAAATATTGCTCTTCCCCCATTTTCAGATCAGGAAACTGGGGTTTATGGAGGTTCAGGCTAGATGAGGTCAGATAAAGGCTTTGGGAAGTCATGGCCATTGACTTAAGAGTTAGAAAAATGCAGGCTGATTCTGCTAGTTTGACACCCTCTGAAAAACTTTGCTGACTTTCTATAACATGGATGAATCTTAAAAATATGTGCTAAGTGGGGAAGCCGGGATGGCTCAGTGGGTTGGGTGCTCACTTTGCAGCACCGGGGACCTGGGGTCGAGTCCCGGCCCCAGCCTGTGCGGAACCATGTGCTGAGCTGGGAGCTCCCCCGGTTCGGTTCTCTCTCTGTCTCTGCTTCTGTCTCTCTCTCTGTCAAAAATAAAGGTGAATAAATAAAAATATATATTAAAAAAAATTTTAAAAATAAAAATAATAAAATAAAAAAAATATGTGCTAAGTGAACTGGGCTAGACACAAAAGGAAAACTATTGTATGTTTCCACTTACATGAAATATCTAAAGTAGGCAAATTCGTAGAGACAAAAAATAGGATGCAGGTTACCAGGTGCTGAGGATAGGAGAAAGAGGAGTTGTGGTTTAATGGGTACAGAGTTTCAGATGATGGAAAGGTTCTGGAAATGAATAGTGATGATGGTTATATGAGATTGTGAATGTACTTAACACCACTGAATTGTATACTTAAAAGTGGTTAAAATGGTAAATTTTAGGTTATATATTTTTTACCACAATAAAAATGCAAGAAGGGGAAGCCGGGATGGCTCAGTGGGTTAAGAGCTCACTTTGCAGCGCTGGGGACTGAGGATCGAATCCCGGCCCCGGCCCTGTGGACCCATATGCTGAACTGGGGAGTTCCCCCAGTTCAGTTCTCTCTCTCTCTCTCTCTCTCTCTCTCTCTCTCTCTCTCTCTCTGTCAAAAACAATAAAAATTAAAAAATAAATTTAAATAAATAAATAAATAAAAATGCAAGAAAGGGTGGTGGTGGTATTGGACAGATGGATCTGTAAGTTTAGTGATTCTATGAATTTAACTAACTTTGACTTTCTGAGATGGGTAAGAAGCCACTGATTTTGCTATTTATTTTAAATACATTCATTTACTACCCACCCAACCTCTTTTTGGAACTGGCCATATCATATCCATCCTGGGAAGTGCTCCAACTGCTTATTTCTGGTCTGATATGGGTCTTTTCCTCCAATCTGTGGCAAAATGAGAAAAAGAAAACAATATGGACAACATTGTGAGTTTTTCAGCAAGTGAGATTTAGTCAATTGAGGAATAAATTCTTTATTCTGAGATAATATCTTTCTCTTTCCTACATTTTGGGTATAAAATAGACTTCCTTTTTTTGAAATGATCATGATAATTTATGATAATTGACTCTATTAAAAACTGTCTACACTTGACAAAGAGAAAGCTCACTGCTTCTATTTCATTTATGTATATTTTAAAAGTTATACTTGTTTGTGGAAACCCAATATCTAGGGATGCTCATTTTTAACTTAGAGTCAGATAGATGGACAGAGGGACAGATGTAGGTCAATGGCAACTTAAGCAGTGACTAAGGAGGACCCTCATCTGGTCTGTAAGTTCATGAGGATCCCCTGCCTTCCCCTCATGCCTTCCTGCTCCCCACCCACCTTCTTCATTATTCCTGTCTCTTGTTTTGCCCACAGCACATTTAACCCACGTGGGCTCCTTGCCTTTCACTGGCTTATTTTGACTCCTGAGCTTATTCTGGGTTTTCTTTCTGATTTGCCTCCATCTTTCTCTCTCTTCTTTACCTCGCCTTATCGTCCTGAATAACATTCCAAACCAGCTCCTTTCTGGAAGCCGGCCCGGTGACCCACCTGGTTGGCGGTCCTCTCCTCTGAGCTTCATCAGCAGCTATATATTTTGATGACTGTGGTGGAAGGTCTCATGGGCTTCATGTTGCTTTCATTTACTGAGTCATTACGGAAAGCGCCCACTGTGTGCTGGTACTGAGCTGGGGTTAGTGATACACAGGAGTGAACAAGGCAGGCTGGTTTCCTCCTTTCTGGAGCTACATTTCAGCAGACAGAGACAGACAATACATAAATAGGACAATTGCAGGCGGAGATAAGAAATATAAGAAAATAAAACAAGTGGAGCGGGGAGAGGGAATCAGAAGGACTGTATATGGTGGGGCGACCAGAGGAATTAGCATTTGAACTGAGATGTGAACAATAAGAAGGGCTTAATATGTTTTAGAGCTGGGGTCAAGTGTTCCAGGTTAATGGGACAGCAAAGGTGAAGGTCACAGTTGGAACCAGCTCAGCAATTTTGAGGGCCCCAGACGCAAGTTTAAAAAGTGTCATGTCACACTCTTCTTAAAGTTCCTCAAAAACTCCTCATTACCCTGAAGATACCACCCGATCACATATGGCTTCTCCTGACCTGGCCCCCGCCCTTTCCTCCACCCATACTTCTGACCACTCAACCACAAAACCCTGTCCTCACTGCTCCTCAAACTAGCCCCTCAAGCAGCATCACCTGGAGTGCTGGTCAAATGCAGATTGCAATTCAGTAAGTCTGGGGTGGGGCCTGGGAATGTGCATTTCTATCAAGTTCCCAGGAGATGCTGGTCTGGACTCCACTTTGCTACTCCCGCTCTAATCTCAGTTCTGTCTGACTTCTGGGTCTTGGTACCTGAGAGCTGTCTCTCCCTGGAGTGTCCTCGCCCAATCCCTGCCTCCAGGGCCCTGATTGCCCCCACAGGGAGAAGAGTGCGCCTTCTGTGTGCATCCCCAACCCTCTGGCTTTAGTTCCTCATATCACAGATCACAGCACAGAGTCATTGCCAGGCTATTTGGTTGCCCCCTTCTGCATCCCACCCCTCAGGCTGTGAGCCTATCAAAGGCAGACATATTGTCTTACCTTTTGCTGCAGCCTCAGCACTTTGTACAGTCCCTGGCACGGAGTTTGTGCCCGATGCATTTTGTAAATGTGTTGTAATCATTAGAAAGGGCACGTGACTTGAATTACTTTTCTGAGACTCAGCCACACTCGCTGTGGTTTGAGGCCACAGCCATATTAAGTGGTCCATTTAATATGAACCGTGGCCTCCTTCAGATCACTTAGAAACCCAGCACTGTCTTTCCAGGTCACTTCTACCCTCCTCCTTAATTCATAATTTATAGAAAGCAGGCCGTCTGGCTATTGTTTCTGAGTTTCCCGGCCTCATTCCACCCCCCGAATCACCTGCTGGTCACATGTTTGTGTGTGTTTCTGGAACATAGGTTGTAAAGATACTTCAGGTGCCTGTGACTCGGTGTGACACAGAGTAAGTGGTCGGGTTCAGAACACTAGGGCCGCTAAGCCAGAAGACGTGTCACACTGAAGGTTTAATAGGCAAGTCTGTACTCCCACTCAACTTGATGAAGAGCTGCCCCTCTGGCCCCCTCCAGGGCCCGGTGTCTGCACTGTCCTGACCACTCAGGTGTGTCCCTGGAACCCAGGCTGCCTGTACTCAGCGTCCCCTGGATTAGTCAGCCCCATCCCATACAAGCTACCTAGCACGTTGAATATCACTTCTGGGCTCAGAAAGGCCTTGATCTAATGCCCAGCTCTTCCATTTCCTACCACCTGTGTGACCTTGGACAAGGCTCTGTATCTCGTTTGAGCTTCAGTGGGGCTGTCTCTGTAATAGCTTCCTCCTTCGATTGTTACGAGGAGGGAACAAAATTATACCTGCAAAGTGTATACTCCCATGCAGGGCAGATAACAATAGCTGAACAAATGCTCGTTTCTGTTATTATTAAAGTTATGGTTGTGAGTATTCTAAGCAAAGAAACCATCAAGAAGCTACCCAGTGTCACCCCTGGGAGGGCCCTTAGGGATGACGTTCAAGCCCAGGAAATGAAATGTAGGGGTGGGGTGGGGTGCACGAGGAAGGCTGGATGAGGTGCACAGAGGAGTGGGAGGTCTGTGGCAGAAAGGAGAGCATCAGCCTTTTATCTGTAGTCATTCAAAGTCTCTGTTTTTAAGACTACTTTGTGGGCATCAAGCAGAACACGTCAGCAGGCCAGATTCGTCCTGTGGGCTGCCAGTTTGAGACCTTTGATAGCCCAACCCCTTAACGTCATAGATGGGAAAACTGAGGCTTGAGTCAGGAATAGTATACCTGAGTTCGGTGCGGACAGGAATCCTGGCCCTTCACAGCCGCTGTGGTTTGCCCAGCTGCATCTAAAGACCCCTGGAAGGAGATGCGGCTGCAAGTCATAAGCTTGCTGTTTACGTTCCTGAATAATTTTTAAAGTAGCAGTTATCACTTTTCTAAAACAAAAATTCTACAACACAGTTATTTTCATCCCAAAGAAAAGTAACAGGGGCATTCACTCTGGACATTGGGGCTGTATCATCTCAGACAAGTCCCTCCCTGTCCTTCAGAGAATGCTCCAAAGGTCCATGGGAAAATGTTTGTAAAGTGCTTGTGCAGAGAGGATGGGCTAAATGCGCCAGAAGCTTTCCTGGGCTTCGGGGTTGTCAAGAGCCTGTGTTGAACCCAGCCCTCCTGCAAGGCAAACTCAGTTTCCAGGAGGAAAATGATGCATCCACATCACAACACTGACTATTGATTTGTTTGGTAATTATTTCAGCAACAGCCAATCCAGGGGCAAGGAGGAAGGGAGGGTGCTGCTGCAGAGAGCTGTCCCCAAAGTCTCTGCTGCAGCAGGTACCTAGCTGTCCGGGGGAATGAGAAAAACCCTGGTTTTCTCTTTCTTGTCCTTTTTATTTTCACACACCACCCCTCCACCCCCGAAACCAAAGGTCATTTGTCTTTGTCTTCTGCTTCAAAGCATTCCAGGAGAGAATTCTGTATTCCTTTCAGTAGAAAGGAAGTAATGGAGAAGACAAGGAGCCACATTCAGGAGTGGTAGCCTATCTTTAAAAGCAAAAGGCAGTAAAGGCAATATATATATATATATATATATATATATATATATATATATATATATATATATATATATATATATATATATATAATACACATACAACACGTACGCACACACACCAACACCCTAAGTCAAGTGAGCTATGAAAGATGGAGGGATGTTTTCAGATGCAAAACTGGATTCTTGTAGGCAAGTTCTCTTTCTACCTTGCTGTTTAGAAGAACACAAATTATGTGTCCACATTTAAATATGACACAAGCTTAGTATAGTAGATGAGAGGCCCACAGTGTGCATATGCCTAATGCATGTTGCTACACACCTTTGGGCAAAAAGACTGTCAAGTCAAAGGCTGACAGTGTTCCTTCCCAGTCCTGGAAAAGTCTGGCTATTTCACCTAAACAGATAGAACACTGTGCCCCGGATGTCTGTGGTTTGGTTACAACATTAGGATTTCTGTGGTATCTTTGTCTCAGCTGTACTCTTGCTGTTGGCACTTTAAAAAAAAACAAAAGGAATATTTTTTAACAAGAAACATTTTTTTTTAATGGAAGAATAAACCATAAAAAAAATTTTTTTTTAATTATATATGGAGATGGTGAAAAGAGGGTAAGGAGGACAGGGTGTCTAGATTTGCCTGAATAGACTGTTTTGGAAGTCTTGACTTTTGAACTATGTCAATATTTTACATACTTGAAAAACAAAGTAATGTTAAAAAGCAGTCCCTAAAAACTCCAAAGTAAGAGTAAATAAATGAACCTCAATGTGAATCTATTCCAGTGGACTTTAAAACAGTTATTTGAATATGTACCCAAGGGAATTGTTATAAAAAACCTTAAACTGATTTCAGCAGTCACATTATAGGTGGTCGTATAGGACGGTTGTTCTGAAAGGGGTGTGTGTGTATTGTGAGATAAAGGAATTGATTAATTATGTCGGTGTTACTAAACTTGGATTTTTGGCATGTCAGAAAGGAGATACAAATGTAAGATTTATGATTTATAAGTAGGCTGACCAGAAATACCATTTTAAATGGGACGGAAAACAACAGTACCATCCCTTTTCAAACAAGTATGTATGGTCAGCCTAGTCTCACGGGGCTAAATTCAAGGTGTCAGTAGGCTGACCACATGTACCATTTGAAACGGGACAGTACTGCTGTTTTCTATCCCATTTAAAATGATACATCTGGTCAGCCGATTTGTGAGAAAAACCGGCATGCCTTCTTTGAGCTAGAAATGGCAATGGAAACTCATGCTATATTTTTTTGTCTTAAAGTTTTCTCGGTCTCTATTCTACAAAGTTCTAGAAACCGTAACTAACCCGTAGAGATGGACAACCCTGCACCTACTGAAAGGAACCAGTGCTGTTTGGAGAAATGGCTGATTCCAGGTTTGGGCAGGAAATGCACAAGTTGAGCTTGGAACATCTTGACCTATCAGAAAGAAAGCCATCAGAGGCTTGTACAGTAGTGTCAGAGGAACTGGGGACCAACTGAAGAGGCTGTCCTGGCTACAAGTGAGACAGTTTTTGCATTAACAAGAATGAACAGCAATTAACTGAAGCATATCATATTTTTAAATGCATGACTTTATCCTAAGGATGAAAAAGCACTCAATAGTGCCTTGGAAGGGAATTAATATACCAACTCATTATTTTTAAAACTAGTATATAAAGGGAAAGAATTAAGTTTTTATTCTGGTTTTTATTTATTTTTATTTTTATTTTTTTGTGGAACCCTGAGTAGCCCAAATAGTTGATGAGGGGATATTTCTCTATAGAAGTATTCTAACTGATACATGAAAAATAAATGATAGATTAGAACACTACCATTTTGAAAATGCTAATAAATTAATAAGCTAGGCAAAGATCTTCAATGTCAGCTAGCATCACAAGAAAAGAAAAAGTCATACATTATTAACGTCCTGGTGGAATTTCTTTCAAACTTAAATCTGATTAAACTTCTAGATCTTACCATCATTTAACAGGAAACATATGGCAAAGAAAAACTTGTTATTAGTACCACAGGTATGCAACCAGGAAAATACAGGTTATGAGAAACTCTGCTAGAGAAACAATCAAATTTCTTATCAAAAATAGAGAAGAAAGAGAGGTGGGATGTGTGTGTATGTATAGATTTGTAGGGGGGAACTTAGAGATTAAAGGATATGGAATGAGGCCTATCAACCAACCACAATGAATTTAGATGTATTTGAACCCAATTCAAACAAACCAATGAACACTTACAGGACAATTGAAGGAAAATGGACATTGGCTATTTGATGATATTAAGGATTTATTGTTAATTTTGTCTAGTAGGATAATGATATTGCAGTTGTGCTAAAAAAACAACAACAATACAGTTCCTATATTTAGAGGTACGTTGTGCTGCATTTGCAACTGGACTAATGCAATGTTGGGATTTGCTTAGAAATAATTTAGGCATATAGAAAGTGGGTCAGAGTAAGATTTTTAAACATCAACAATGTGCTGATAATTGTTGAAATTGGAAATGGGTACACAGGGACTCATTATACTACTCTCTTTTGTACTGTGTATCTTTGAAACTTTCTATATTCAGTTTTCTAAAAACCATAACTCACCTCTTTTTCCAACAAATTTACTTAAAGAGGACATTATAGAAATCAATATCTAGTGTCAATGCCAATAATGGAAGGGAACTATAAAAATGAATGCAATGAAAGCAATGTTATTAAATTCTAGTTGTCCATGCCTCTGAATCTAAAGTTGCTTTCTCATTGTTGAAAATTAAGTGCTAAGAGATATGTTCAAGATATTTCAAGTAAATCAAGGTATTTACTTGTAGAGGTAGCCTAGTGGCCAGGAAGACAACCATTAAGAGGAATACTATATAAGACCATGT
The DNA here is from genome assembly GCA_004027555.1 of Craseonycteris thonglongyai. Lineage (NCBI taxonomy): Eukaryota > Metazoa > Chordata > Mammalia > Chiroptera > Craseonycteridae > Craseonycteris > Craseonycteris thonglongyai. Next base: position 13,243 of record PVKE010003446.1, read on the forward strand.
GCTCAATGTTATTTAATGTTCTCTCAGCCTGGGTACCACCTAAAAAATTTTAAAAGTGTACCACCAGGGTTCCAAGGAACCTCATTTTGAGAAATAATGATATAATATCATTGGCTTTTTAAGCTGGGCAGGCTAATGGCAATTCTCTCATTTCATTGTGTGGAGTCCATTCCTCCATTACTGTGTTCTCTGGGCTTCAGCTTCTTCCTTGAGTCGACACAACTCTTTTTCAGTGTGTGTGGTCTTTGCACATCCTGAACCCGCTATCACTCTGAGACTCAGTTTCCAAATCTGTGAAATTTGAAAAACGATAGTTCCTTCCTCATAGAGCCATTTGAAGGATTAAATGAGATAATGTTTTTCAAGGATTTAGCACAAGTGTTGGTGAACATAGAGCGTATACTTAATAAATGTAGTTATTATGGTCTGAGATAGAATTAATGCATTTGTCTTATAGAGAACCTTGGGAGCCATGCAACCAGGGAAGGATCATTCCTGGTGTATCTATGTTAGTCCAGGGCAATTTGAACTGTGTATATCTGCATTCTGGGAGAGAAATGGACAATAAACAGCAGAGGTATGATTCAGATTAGACACAAAGTAGGACTTTCAAGAAGGAGGGATTGGTGAACCCTGAGTAGTGCAATCATTTTTTTTCCTGTCTAAAAATCTATAGAAAGAAATATAGAATCTTCTAATCTGACTAGCATGATCCAGTTTAAAGGCACAGAAACAAATGAATTGGTCTTATCATATTTCCCATTATCTCAGTAATTATTTGAGTCATTCACTGTTCACTGGACTTTTGGAAATGGATACAGACTGTCAAGTATCCTGATGTCCCTTGATGCCAGTGGATAATAAGTAGCCATCTTGTATTCAGAGAAGTTGTGGACACAGATAGGTAAGGGGTTTCTCCCAAGGTGACACAGTAACATCAATGAGGTGGGATTTGCAGTGCCTCAGGAGGAGGGTAGCTATTTCTCTGAACTACAGGTGCTACCTGTTTGGATCATTAGGAAGAAAGATGCATAATAATCTCTTCAGTTCCTCCTCTAGAGTGCCTGGATTTGTAAATCTTAGAACCGCTTTCCCCTTGTACCTGCCTTTGCAAATGTAAGTACAATACCAATCAGGGAAAGGAGCTCCCTCTAGACAAGGATGGCTAACTGATTTGATCTGGGATGCTAACTCCAACCGTTAGTAGTGGCTATCTAAAGAATGTGTTGAGAAGGATTCTGAGGTCTTGTTGGAGAAAGAGTGCTATGATGGATTAGTGATGTCTACCACCAGCATAGCACAGAAGTTAGGCAACAGTTGTGCCACATATTTGTATTCATTAACCAGCATATTGATATGGTCTCAGTTCATGGGTAAATTGCTTGCATCTGGGAAAATAGAGCAATAAATACCCTGAAGGGATGAAAACCAGATAGTTACATTTTGGTAAATTGATAGAGGAACTAAAGTTTGAGTCACATTGAAGAAGCCAGACCTAAACTATAAGTCATATGTAGCACAATTGTTGCCAATCTCTGTGCTCCTCCAGTGGCAGACATCACTAATCCATCACAACACTCTTTCTGGGACATGGTCTTAGAATCCTTCTCAACACAGTCCTTAGATAGCCACTACTAGTTGGTTTGCAATGGCATTCCAGATAGAAAAAGAAGGACAGGGGATAATTTTTAGGCAATGGGGACTTGGAGGGTGAAGTCCTTTAGGAAAGGGAGCATATCTTGTTTATCATTGGACTCTCCATGCCCAGGACTGTGCTTGACCAAGTTAAGGCATCAATTAATGATTATTGAACCCAATAAGACCTAACTTAAGATACTAACAGGTGATGATTCCGACAGCATCAGCAATAATAGCTACCATTTAATGGGCTTTTGCAAGGAGCCAGACACGCTGAGTCCTTTATAGGTAACATTTCATTTAATCCTCACAACAACCATGTGTAATGTACACTAATATCCTCAATTTGCAGAAGGGGAAATTGAGGCAGAGGTTATTAACCAGCCCAAGGTCATCCAGCTAAAAAGTGGCAGAGCTGGGCTTCCTGCCCTATTTCTGTCTGACCCCTGAGGCTGTGCTCTGACCCACACAAATAATAACTGTTATTTTTTTTAGTAAACTATGCTCCAATCACTGTTCTATGACCTGCATGTATTAATCCCTTTAATCCTTGCAGCTAGTCCACTTAAACACATGATATTTAATTTTAATGGAATCTCGATATTACTGATGGAGAAACTGAGGCACAGATGATTGAAGTCACCCATCTAAGATCACAGAGTTAGGAAAAGGCTGAGGTTGGAATTCGAACCCAGGAAATCTGGCTTTGAGGCTATTTATTTGTTTATTTACTTACGGTATATTGTTAAATTTATTGAGGTGACATTAGTGAGTAACAATTACATAGGTTCCAGGTGTACAATTCTACATTACATTGTCATGTGTTGCATTATGTACTCACCACCCAGAGTCAGTTCTCTTTCCATCACCATGTATTTGATGCCCTCCCCCTCCTCCTCCAACCCTCAGGTAACCACTAAACTATTGACTGTGTCCTTATTTTTTTCTTTACTTTCAGTTTTACATCCCACATATAAATGAACTTGTGTGGTTCTTGATTTTCTTCTGACTTCTTTCACGTAACAGGCTGATCTCAAGGTCCATCCACAGGGTCGCAAATGGCAGCACTTCATCTTTTCTTATGGAGGTCATCTGTGCATTTATTACTAGACTCCCAATTTAGAAGTCTCAACACCATATGCTTCTCAGGAGGTGGCTCAAGGCTCTCAAAGAGTTTTTCCACAACCCCATGCCTGCTGCCCTAAGGACCCCCAGCCCTCAAGCAAAAACAGAAACTGTATTTTCCACAGACTTCCTTTTCTTCCTACAGAATCACCTTGGGCAAGTCACTTGACCATCTACATGGCAAATGTAAATGGCATCTACATTTAACTCCCATTAAACTGAATAAGAGCAGCTTCTCCTTCCTCTCCACCTGTTTTGGGCTACTGTTCAGGCATCAAAGGAAGTAATGTTATGGAAATGAAAACTTTATTAACATTGTGGGAACTTAGAACTGGAACAGGCTAGGAAATGTTGATTGATTTTGTGGGGGTAGCATGCTGCCTCTAAATGTCATGACTAAGGATGGTTTTAGCTATCCCAGGCTACTTAAGGAGCCAGCTCTCAAAGGAATTTAAAATGACAGCTTCTGAGTGAGACCTAGGGTCTGAAAGCGATGGGGGAGTGGGGCGCTTTGGGGTGGGAGGGAGAGGAAGGGACAGGGAGCCTCGTCCCCAGTTTCCTCTACCTGGAGCTTCCCAGACCTACAGCCCACTTTGAAGAAACCAGCAAATGCATCTCTAGTTGTCGACCAGAAGGGGTCACTGCCGAGCGAGCAGCGCTCCCAGGCAGTCAACATAAGCAGGCGCACAAATATCCAAATACATATACATGCGCTTCTGGACCGATACTCAGTGACTCCACGGTTCTTTTTCTTTCTGCTCCCCCATCCTGTGCTCTCTGCGTTCCTCTTCCCCTTTCTGTCCCCTTCCCCTCTTGCTCCCTTTCAAAGAATTCCTGAAGTTCACATCCTTGGTCCTCATCCCTATCAGCACCAGTAAGACACATGGGTTTATTCTTGTGGTGTCCACAACGCTGTGCCCGGCACTTGGAGGCCTTTCAGACTTGATGAGGCCTCCTTCTGGGAGTTTGCAGCCTGGAGACTGGGAGTAGCAACTCTGCTGAGATTATGAGGCTCCAAGTGAGAGATGGGCTAAGGGGTCCTACAACTATTAATAACCTCTTTTTCTTAACGAAAACCCTGGGGGTGGAACTACAGAAATTCTGCCAAGACCTTCTGTGTCTAGGATTTATTTGTGGTTCTAAGTTTCCACTTTTAGGGATTGAGATTGAAGGGAGGGGCTAGAAAATGAAGAGAGGGCCTAAAAATGAACTATCCCCCTTGTAATCCTCACATTTCCCCCTCACGTCCCTCCCCGCAGCGCTTTCTTTTCCAGAAGGGACTCCTCTCCCGAGACACCTGTGCTAAGAAAAGTGGCTGCAGCCGAATCCCCCAGAAGTGGATGGGACGGGGCCGGGGGGCCCTTCTTTGGGACGGGTCTGGGGGCTGTGAGGCACAAAAGCACGGCCGCTTGCACAGATGTAACGCTGCGCCCCTCTGCGGGCGGCGGCCTGGCTCGGCAGATGGCGAGAAGTCGAACTGGTGATGGATTGTCCATCACGTGGCACTTTCTGGGCGGTGGGGCTCTGGAGGCGTGGGTGCGGGGAGAGGAACGCAAGGGACCCCTTTGCCAGCCTCGGCAGTCCCTCCCAGAAGTGGGAGGGGGAGCAGGTTGGTTGGGCAGACAGGTTAAGTTTTTTACTCCCCCCTGCAATAGGAAATCGGCTACAAGACTTCGGAAAGGGCTGTGAAGGGAGGTGGCCGGCTCGGATCACACCCAGAAAGTGGGGGGAGGGGGGAGGGGGAGAGGGCCTGAGATGGGGGGGGCGGAGCGGGCTGGGAAGCAGGCTCTTCTGCCAGGTTCAGTTCAGGGTGCCAGGATTGCTTCTCTGAGGGGTCAGCGCTGCAACTCTGTCGCCGCGGGGCCCTGGTGACAGGCGCACGCCCCGCCCTTTCTCCTCCCCAGACCTGCGGGCTTTTGTTATGCAGATGGCGGCAGGAGGCTGAACCGAGGAGGAGGAGGAGGAGGGAGTTGGTGGGGAGGAGGAGGAGAGAAGGGGTGGGGGAGGAAAGTGCAGCTCGCGCGACCAGCCTCCTCTTCCAACGTCACATTGTGCGAGAGACAAAACCCGGGCGCGCCTGAGCTCACACGCGCGCGCGCGCGCACACACACACACACACACACACACACACACACACACACGCGACCCTGTCGCCGCTGCTCTGCGGGAGCCGCCGAGGAAGCCAGCCCTCCTTTCCCTAACTGGGGCGCGGGAGCGCCGCCAGCCTGGAGCGCAGAAGCCCAAGAAAGCCGGCGGACAAGCCTCGTTTCTGCCCGGCCTGCCCGGCCGAGGCGTCCCATCCCCCGCCCAGGACCTCGATCTTTCCCACCCTACCCCACCCCTCTGGGTTTCACCGCGGACAGAGCCCGGGCCCCGATTTGGAATCAAGGTTTCAGCACTTCGGACAGCGCCCTGGCGCCTCTGGGTTGGCTATGGCGAGCGTTCAGCAAGGCGAGAAGCAGCTGTTTGAGAAGTTCTGGCGAGGAACCTTTAAAGCTGTGGCCACCCCGCGTCCTGAGAGCATCATTGTCGCCAGTATTACAGCCCGCAAGCCGCTGCCAAGGTAATGACCTCCTTCTTAGAAAGAAGACCCTGATGCGCCCCCTTTCTGGCCTGTGCCCCAGAGTCCTGAGGGGTGGGTGCAGCAGGCAGCTGGGCCAGGACGCCCGTCTTTTCCCGTCACTACTCGGTCTCCCGCTGAGCCTAGGAACTCGTTGATTGTCTGAGGTGGAAGCTGGTGAGGAGGGACAGAGAGTCTTTATCTGGGAGCAACGCTCAACTATCTGCTGACCTGGCAGGTCCTCTCCGAGAGGTTTTGCTGGCTTAGGGTGGGTGGTGCAGGTGGGATAGGACTTGACTGAGAAACTTTTCTTGGTTTCCTAGAGCTCAGGGCATGGGTGTGTGTGATGGGGGAGGAACGGGGGCTGGGGGTTACAGAAAGAGGGAGGGAGCTGACCCAGCCGAAGCAGTGTGCAGAGACAGCGGCACATGTCGGTACTCAGCTCAGAACCCAGCCAGCTCTGAACGTTTTGACAAAAGCCTGTATGCTGTTCCCTCCAATACACCCCAAACAGCCTCCTCCATGCCGTCCTGGCGGCGGCTGCAATCTCTCCTCCTCGGCCTCCAAAACCTGGACTCATGAGCTGGAGCGTCAGGGAGCAGCTTCCAGATCACCAAGGCGGTCTTGAAGTTGTATTGGGTTTTCCAAAAAATGATCTGATTACTTCAAACTCGGGCATAAGAAGAGATGCTTGGATGGTGGTGGAAAAAGTATAACGGGGCAGAGGGCAAATAAGGGGAGAAATGCAAGGAAGGCAGAAAGAGGGAGAAAGGAATGCAGGGCGAAGAGAAGGCTGAGCCAAACAGAAGCATTCCAAGACTTAGAGAACCCGATTCTTCTCTAACCCATTTAATTTAGAGGAGTCTGCAAATGAAAGGACAAAGCCTGTGCCCTCGGTGAGGGGAAAGCAAGGCAGTGTGAAAACTCATCTTTTGCTAGTGTTAGATAAGTGGTGTGGTGGGAGATAAAAGTGGACCAGGGAGACCACTTGGAGTATTTAGGAATCTGGGCAGGCTGCATTCATAGAGGAGATTGCAAAGGAAAAGTGCTTCAAACAATACCTATTCTGGTGCAACTGCATCTGAACTTTCCTGTGGGCGTAGGGAGGAGGGCTGATGGGGGATCCTACCTAAAATCAAACTCAGACGGAAGGACTCTGCGTGGTCTGATGGTGCCCTGGCTCATCCAGGTCTTGAGAAAAACGGATGCCCCACATTGGGAACAAGTGGGCCAGAAACATGAGGGGCCAGCGGGACGGAGCAGGCAGCAGGCGACCTCCACCAGCACTTGTGGATGGCCCAGGCTGGAGGAGGGGGCCCAGCACCCCAAATGCCATCAACGCTGGTGTGTCTCTGCTTGCAAAGGAGCTTCTTTGTACAGAGTTTTGACGTCAGTGGCTTTATCTTCCTGGGGTTCTGCCATCCGTTCCACCTTTGCAGTGCACCTACTGTTGGCAAATCAGATGCTGCGTGGGCCAAAACAATATGCCCTTGTGAAAGGGACTCGAGGGAATTTCATTGGCATTAGGTAAAGAGTCTCCCATAATTTTCAGGGGGGCGGGGAGAGAAGGGCAGATTCAAGGTGGTATTTTAACTCAGAAAAACATACCTAAAGTCCACCTGGCTTGGTACCTTCGCTCTTCGCCTGTCCGTCTGTTACTGTCATGCCCTGTTCTTGGTCACACTCTCAATCATATAAGTTGTCCACCAAGCTGCCCAGCTCTCATGCTTTTGTGTCTTTGTGCGAATTCTAATTTAATCCATCTGAGACTCTTAGAGGGGCCAACCCTCTCCACACAGGTTATCACTTCACCCCCGATTTCTGTCTTTTAATGTGCTGGGTCTCCTTCCCCTTGAAAACCATCCCTGAGGTGCAAGTCTGAGCCAGAAGCCCCTAATTTATGTCCTGCTGGGAGGATTCTCTTCACTACTTCTGTAACAGGTGTGGCCTCTCTCTGTAGAACCAGTTCCCGGTTGATAGCAGTTACTGCTGGTCTGGGATGGAGAGTGAGCAAGGAGTATTTGTATTCAAGTCTTCGGGAAGCCTGGGTGTGAGCGGTCTTTTAACAGACTGTCTATACAACTTGAATCATCTCCGTTCTCATCCAAAGCCAGCCACGTCTAGTGATGGTCCGTTTCCACCTCCTTTTTAATGTTCTCTGCTTCCGTAAGGGTGAAACTGCGTTGTGTCTACAGCAGAGTCCTGAGGAAGGAAGCGGGCAGGGGCATGGGCAGGGTACCGCCTGGGCCCCAGTGGCTTCCTCGAGAAGCAGCAGTCTGGGGACTTGGTCTCATCAGAAATGTTTTTAGCTCCATGAGTCAAGCCCAGCTCACAGTCAGCAGATCTGCCCAAGGAGCTGTCAGTGGGCAGAGGGGGGAAAGGGGTAGATGAACCACCAGCCCGTTTCGTTGGTAACACACTTACTATTTGTTTCTAGATGAGAACTACAGCCTGAATGAACTTGCCTGGGACATTTTAAGTCTATCTCGGAAGGAAACGTAGCACTGGGAGAGAAGCTGACATTCAGTGTGTTGATTCCGTAGCAATATGCATACGGCACTACAAGCCTCGCGTCCCCTGGTCTCCCCACCTTGGCCTCTCCCCCTCTGTGAGGCATATCTGATGAGGCTGTAGCCTTTTAATGTATCGAATTGCAAGCAGATGTCTGACTCAAATGTCAGAACAGTAGAGCAGAGTGGGAGGCAGTATATCATAGCGGCGAAGAGCTCATACGGGAGCTCCAGACAGACCTGGGTGTCTATGCTGGGTCTCTACCATGCAGCTGAGTGTCCTAGACAAGTGGCTCTACCTTGCTGAGCCTGCCTAGTCAGCTTGAAAATAGAAATAGTAATCAGAGCCGTATCAGGCAGTGAGTTCTGAGGACCGAGTCAGGTAAAGCACTTCTCACAGTGTGTGTGGGGGTGGGTGGGGGGTGGAGTGGGCATAGTGATTGTTTAATAGACATTGTCTCTACAGCCAACAGCTCAGAGCTATGATGGTCAAAGGCAATCAACAATTCTTTCCAGTACTGTGTTCTTCGTGCCCTAGCATTTCTCCCCGCTTTAATGCTGACAGTAAAAATTGTGGGATTTCAGCGCCTGGCAGACAACTACTTCGGGATGGAGCTAACACACACAGGAAGTGGGGTGGGCATGTTCCCATAATTCCCCTCCTGGAAAAGGAAGGACTGCTGCTTTCTGGTCTGACTCCTTCAGTGATGGGGTCGGGGGCTGGTGAAGAATGATCTGGACTCAGAAGGGGCTGGCACAAGGTCTTCTGCAGTATTCTCTTGGTGTATACAGAGATGACCAGGTACTACCAGTCTGGAGAAGGCCCAAAGTCCTTGCAACTCATGAGTTCAATCCCGAGTTCCAACACATCTACAGGGACTGTGTAATTTATGGCTCCTATCAAGTGTGAAAAGGGTGCTGTGAGCAGTTATCCCAGGATGGGAGATCTCACAGGGACCGTCCCAGGCAGACCAGGACCTAGAGCTGACCCTATACCAGCTGGAAGAGAGCCAGCGTGAATCAGTGACACACCTGGAGTGTAGAGACCCCCTCTTCTGTCCCCACCGAAGAACTATAGTCCTTTCCCCTGGCATTGATTAATTCACTTTGCTAATTGCTTAGTCCAGAAAGTTTGTACCTGAGAAGTTTAGGCTCAAACTGGAAAACCTACATGTTTGAGGCCAGCTCAGACTATAATAATCACATAACTGAACAGTAGCCGAGGGCCCGATGAGCGGGTGAAAATCATCTGTAATTAGCACAGCCGTTGTTTGTGGACACGGGCTAGTAAAGTGCTGGAGAGGTGGCCCTCTTCAAGTAGCATTAGTATTCCCTTTACAATTCTTTTGGCAAGCTATTAATTTTCTTTAAAAATCATTTCTATGTAGAATAGTCCAGAAGCAGACTGAAGCCCAGTTCCTGTCCAAAAGACCATAAATTCTGGGCTCGTGGAGATTTTACTGCATGAAGGGAAAGATGGCCCGATTGTACGTCACGAAAAATGCCTTTGAACCATTTAATTCAAGGCTCCCCTTTGTGCCCAGAGATCCATCCAGCATATTTGTGCTGACTCCTTCCTCAGGGACAGAGAGAGGGGCTGTGGGCAGGGGACTTCCTGACGCCTGTGGTTAAGAGCCAGGGGACCGAGGGTCGCAGGAATGCTTGTGCTGGGGATGAGCATGTTATTGTTTGAGTCCAACTTCTCTCCTGAAAGGTGAAGCGTGTTGAATGGAGTACAGGGGTCATGCCTGACACTGCTGTGTTCATTTGGCAACCCCGCTGTCTTAAAGCTCCAGGCCGCCGTAGCCGTTCAGGGAAAGTTGGATGCAGTAATTAAATGTGTCCAAGTCTGGCATTGGGTTAGCTCTCTTCCAGCACCACCCCCAGTCCTGACACCCTGGGGATTCTGATCAATGCACACCAGGAGACACACACATAGCAAACAGATTGGACTCACTGCTGTCAGAATGAGGTTCCCTAGATGTAGACGTCTGACTGGCTGGGCGACTAGACATGTCGGCAGGTTTGGGGGCAGGAGGTTGCACTAAACGCCACCTGGAAGTGCGCTCCAGATCTGTGTCTCCGTGAACTCCACCCCCACTCCAAGCCTAGCTCCTATACTGAGGAGGGAAGCCTGGGCCGCTAGCACCTCAGGCAGGCTGCAGGGGCACAATACAGTTTAAAAATATCCTTTCTTCTGGAATGGCGGGGTTTACTTTTCTGCAAGGTGGAGGAACTTGCAGGGGCTTACCAAAGCCAGAGTTCTCTACGTGCTTGTTACTGAGACTTCCTTTGCGGTGTGAGGGAATGTTTCTGAGGTGGAGGAAGCCGCATGGGTAAGAGCGTGGGTTCTAAAGTCAGATCTACCCAGGCTGACCTGCTTTGGTGTTTTCTATCTTTGGAAGCTGCTCTTCGCTCCAGCCTCTCCATGCCTTGGTCTCCCCATCTGAGAAAACCCAGCTGATGGGGTTGCCGTGAGGAGTTGAGTGTGGTAGTTCCTATAAAGAGCATGGGCACAGTGCCTGGCACAGACCAGAGCCTCCCCAAAGGGCACCCTGGGTACTAGGACATGAGCTACCTTGTGAGGTGCAACACGAGTGCCAAGCCCCTCACCAGCTGGGCAGGTGTCGCTCGCTGGTGATGGGCAGGGCTCCTTGGCCTTGTCACTGGACCACCGCAGTGCTCTTGACTCACTTTTCAGTATGGCTTCGGCTTCCCCTGACGAGCCACTGGTTGTGTGTGGAGCTGTTTAAAGTGCCTGACAGCCCCCATGGCAACCACTACAAAGAAGCACTTCCTGCCACTGCCCGCAAACACCTACTGGGCACGCGGCTGTTGGCAAGTAATGTGACCTTCTCAGTCTTGGTTTCTTCATCCACAAAATGGGCTGATCATAGTGGCCACGTCCAAGAGCTGCAATGAGGACCCCATGAACGAATTTCTGGAAAGTGCTGTTCGGCACACCGGAAGGGCTACACCGGTGTCAGCTCTTACTCTTAATGATACATTCTAGTTTTATTACTATTACACTATGTGCCAGGCCCATCAGGAAGGTGAAGAGGAACGCAGTGCAGTCTCTGCCTTTGAGGGCCTTGGAGTTTAGTGGAAAGGTAGTCACAAACGAGCACCGCAGACACAAGGCAGACAGTCTGAAGTAGGCGTGCCATAACATAGGGAGGAATAAAGGAATGGGGATGTGGGAAACCCGAGGGGGACAGACCACCCGCGAGGCACGGAGTCCCTTGTAGTCACACAGTTGTCCTTAGTTATCTGATCTGTAAAGTGGCAATGATTCTTATTTTATCCATTTTACCTACAAATACAAGGAATGATCAGCACAAATAGGGCCTTTGCCCCCAGTAGAGAGTCTCAAGAAGGAGCTTTTCCGAGAAGAAAAACAGTTTAAACACTTGGGAGGGACCGTCCCTGCCGGGGGACCAGAGGCACTGCTAATGAAGGCGGGCTGTGGAAGGGAACTGCCCGTATAATTTAAAAACCGTCAGCTCCCCTGTCACTGGCTCAGGGATGCAGAGTCTGGTGTGGGCCATTAGGTTTCTTGTCCTTCATGGTCTAGCTCTGGCTTAAATGAAATCCAGTCTGCGATCCTTGAGCAACCCCCGGTGGTGCAGGGGCCGCGAAAGTGCACACGTGTCCCTGATAAAGTAAGCCACAGGGGAATGAACGCACAAACGGGAAGAAGCCGCATTGTGGCTAAAATAATAAATCGTGCTTTCATTCATCCAATGGTGTTATGGAGCTTCCTACTCGATATAGCAGTGGGCAACATGAAGTCCCTGCTCTTGTGGGGGAGAGAAATCATGATAAACGCAGACACAAATACATAACACGTAAGGTCAGGTGACAACAGGGGCTTTAGAGAAGGATAAAGCAGGGGAAAGGGGTGGAGGGGGAGGAAGGGGGGCTGCTGGGTTGGATGGAGAGGTCAGGGACCTGGGTGGAGGAAGGGAACAAGCTGTGAGTGATGTGATTAAGGTAGAGGGAACAGCAAGTGCAAAGGCCCTGAGGTGGAAGCATGCTGGCTGTGTACGGAGAAGAAGAAGAGTCAGGGTGGCTGGGGCACAGTGAGTGAAGCGGGGACGGACAGGAGATGACTCCTGAGATGGAGGCAGGAGACAGGTCAAGCAGGGCCTTGGTAGCCAGCGAAGGACTTCCCGGGTTCCCAGCTCCTAGACTGGCGGCCAGAAAGTGGTGCCCGTGGGTGTCAGTGTCCTGGGTCTGAGCTGCTCCTCTTGGCTCCTCTCTCCCGGCTCTAGTGCAGCCGGAATGACTTTGAATAGCACTGTCAGAAGCTTAGCTGGGCCTCCATGTGCTCTGGACAAGCGTGAAATTTACAATCTCTCCGATTGTGATCCATCCGATTAGGAAATTGAAAAAGACACTGTTTAGACTTCCAAATAGCAGCGGTAAATCTTGTGCCCATGACGGGGAGGGTCTACTGTATCTCTCCTATTCGTGCATGCAAATCTAGACTGTTCCCCTCACCCAGCAGGCCCCCTTCCCTTCCCACCTGCACACCCTTGAAGCTACCGTTTGCTCTCTCTTCCCCGCCCCTCCCCCTCCCTCCCTCCCTCCCTCCCATTCTATCATCTTCATTTGAGATTTTGCTGAGGGAGCTCCCATATGCCACAGCCTGTGTGTGGAGCTCCGTGAAATAAAACACAGAATTAAGATGTCATAGAGACAAAGCCAAACCAAACACAGAACAATGATGAACTCTAAAACAGTCGTTAAGTAATTCACGTCTGCACGTTATCTGTTCAAAACAAATAGGAAGGTCCGCTGGACGCCAACGTTTCACACCCAGGAGAATCTCCCAGTTGCCGGATTCCTCACTGAGCAGAGGCGTCAGCAGGTCACTGTTCTCAGCTTCGTCAAAAGTTAGGCTTAGGCAAGGGAGCCGGAATTTCACGAGACTGTCACCACTCCTGTGGGAAGAGAAGTGCCATGTGGGCCTCAAGTGTGTGCATTCATGGTGTGGGTGTGCACTCACTCACAGTAGGAATAGGTGTGCGGAGCTCCTCATGTTACCATGTGCCCAGCCCTGTGCTAAGTGTGTTTCACCTGTTATCTAATTCTAGTCTCATAATAACTCCAGGAGACAGGTCTTTTTTTTAAAGATTTATTTTATTGTGTTTGACAGAGACAGAGAGAGACAGAGAGAAGGGGTTGGTCCCAGAGCCGTCTCCATAGCTGTACACCATCAGTTTTGAACATGGCTTCATTCCCGCGTAGGGCGGGAACTGGGCTAGGGGCCTTCCGCATGGGAGGCCCAGGCCCATAAGCAGGGGGCTGAACCAGGGGCCTCCTACATGGGCAGCTCGCCCAGTGAGAACTGGGCTGGGGCACACCCCTGTTCAGCATATGGGTCCGCACGGGCTGGGGCTGGGACTCCCTCCTCGGACCCCAGGGCTACAAAGCAAGCGCTCAGCCAACTGAGCCATCCCGGCTTCTCCCATGACAGGTATTTTTAAGACCTGTTTTACAGATAAGGACACCAAGGCTCAGAGAGTGGAAGTGACCTGCTCTAGGGCGCATGGCTGATAAGAGTCAGAAGCGGGTCAGAGCTAGGGCTCTTAACTGACACCTTTATAGTCTAGTACACTTTGCAGGGGAGGAAAAACAGACCAGAGAGAGGAGGTGTGGCTGGTCCAAGGTCACACAATTGGGAAGTGGTGACAATAGGATCTGAACTCAGCTCCACCCGAATGCAACTATTTTCTCTTCTTGTTGCTGTGGTTTGGCCCTTAAGGTTGTAGGTATTTTTATTTTGTTTTGCTTTTTTTTTTTTTAAGATTTATTTTTATTGTTTTGATAGAGAGAAGGGGGAGGACCCAGAGCAGTCTCCATAGTTATACATCATCAGTTCGTGACATAGTTTTATTCTACACAGGTGGGTGGGGGCCATGCATGGCGAGAATCAGGAAGGGGGCCTCCCACATGGGAGGTGCGCCCCACAAGCTGGGGGCTGACCCGGGGGCTGCGCACATGGGAAGCTCGCCCTGGTGAGAACCAAAATGGGGCTACACCCCAGTTCAGCCTATGGGTCCTCACAGGTCGAGGATGGGATTTGATCCTTGGATCCTGGGGCTGCAAGGTAAGCGCTTAACCCGCTGAGTTGTCCAGGCTTCCCCAGTTTTTAAAAATGTCCAATCAGTTTAGGCAGTCGCCGTTGTTCTGATCGCATCTTACAGCACTCTCAGGAACACTGCCTTCCTCTGCCCTTACCCCTTACCCGTTCTCCATGTCTAGCCAGAAGAGCCTCTTTGGAAAACAAGTCAGCTGTGTACCCTGCATCATTATCCCTTGGTTTGTAGAATACAGAGCTGACTCCCTACCAAGGTCTAAAGCCTCTTCCTGGACCACTCCTGCCCACCTTCCCAGGACCATTTCTAATGTGCTGCCCGTCACTTCCGCTGTTCCTGCTGCACCCTACTCCTTTGCTACTCTCACTGTCCACGGCCTTCCTGTCACGGGGCCTTTGCACGTGCAGCCAGGAAAGCCCTCCCTCTCCCTTGATGCCTAATTTACACCTACACCATTTTCAGATCTTAGCTCAAATGCGGTTTTCTTCGGGAATCATTCCATAATGCTCCAGACCAGCTCACACCCCCCATTACAGATTCTGCTGTCACTGAAGGACCCCACTTGGTTCTCAACATGTAGTCATGTTATGCTGATTTGTGGGATCGTTGATTAAAGTGTACCTTTCCTAGTAGACGGTAAGCATCGTGAGGATGAGAACTGTGTGTGTCCATTGGCGTATCTCTTTCACCTAACACCTAGCAGAGGGCCAAACAATTGTTGGTTAAATGCATGAATTTGAATGCTTCCTCCTTATCTAATGACTTTCATGCCTGATAGTCTGAACTGTATGGAATTGCCAATATTCGAAAACAGCAATGCTATTTCGTTTGAGAACAGCTTGAAGAACCTAGGGTGGAAACCATTTCTGTCTCATTCCTTGCTACGTCTGAGCACCTAGGGTAGTTAGTGGCCCATGGTTGGGGATCTTTAGCTATTGGTTGCGTGAATAATTAATAAGGGCACGCAGGTATAAGCACACAGTATGGATAAAAAAACGCAGAGACCTACGGGGGTACATCATCCGAATGTTAGCGTTAAAGGGACCTTAGAGATCTCCTCATCTCCTCATTTTACATGTGGAGCAGTGAGAGATATGTTTTATAATATGCACAATGTATTGGAAAAAGAGTGTGCACATATAATCTGTAAGTAAGTGCATACCTGGGGGAGTTTCATTCTTGAAACTTCTTACTGAGAGATAAGGATCAAACATCATTAGAGCTCACTGATCTAACTCAGCTCCTCATTTTGTGTGTGGAGAGACTGAGACCCACAGAGCGGGAGAGAATTTGCCCCAGGTCCATAGCCCCAGTCAGCCTGGGTGAGTGTGGGGCTCAGTGAAGTGGTGTTTGCCCAACATCGAGGTTATGTTTGCACTTCCCTGCTGTGATCAGGTACCAGACACCTCTCCCCCACCCCACCCCCACCCCCACGCCGTGCCATAGGGCATCCTGCCCCATAAAGACCTCCTGTGGCATATGCTGCCCGAGGCCTGGTCTGGGATCCTGATGAGATGTCCATCTGCACCAGCCTGCGCCTAGCAGAGCAGGTGAGCAGCTCTGGCTGTCTCTGGGGTCGTATTTCAGAGCGGCCAGCTGATAAGGAGGCTTTTGTTTGGGCAGCTTCTCGTCCACGACCAGGTGGCAGGTGTCTCTGGGGCCCAGCCCACGGTCACAGGGGGCAGCTATCTGAGCAGTGGTGCAGGGCGGGCTCAGGGCCACCACATATCACGGGGATGGTTGTTTCCAGCAGGAAACCATTCTCATAACAGCACCTTCAGTGGTTAGCTCTTTATAAACCAGCATCACTTCACTGTGGCGTTCAGCCTGCAGTCAGGATGGAAGAGGCAGAGGGCACCTTTGAGGAACTCAAATACAGCCCCTTCATTGTACAGATGGGGAGACTGAGGCACAGACAGATAGCACAGGGCTTTCCTGGTGCCTCGGAAGGTTGACATCAGAGCTGTAGCTGAGATATGGGCCACTTGACCCCCGTTCTAAGACACCATACTGCTTGGAGCTCCTTGGGGAAGAAGGCAGAAGAATTCGTTTATTCCCGTTCTTCAGAGAGGAAGGAAGCGTGGAGCTCAGAGCTGTGAAATGACGTGTCTAAC
The DNA here is from genome assembly GCA_004027555.1 of Craseonycteris thonglongyai. Classification (NCBI taxonomy): domain Eukaryota; kingdom Metazoa; phylum Chordata; class Mammalia; order Chiroptera; family Craseonycteridae; genus Craseonycteris; species Craseonycteris thonglongyai. The sequence goes on from PVKE010003446.1 coordinate 29,294, forward strand.
GTCACAGTCCTGCCCAGCTGTCTTATTCTGGGGTGAGCAAACTCACCACGGGAGCTTGAGGGAGGTTGATGCCACATCGATGTTGCAACCTTGCTAGAAGCAAGGTTCCCTGGGATGAGAGAGAGAGAGACAAGGAGAATAAGCATTTGAGTGAGAAATTTGGGGCTTTTTTTTTTTTTTAAGATTTATTTATTGTTTTTGACAGAGAAAGACAGAGACAAAGAGAATGGGAAAGGCCCAGAGCAGTCTCCATAGTTGACAGCATTAGTTTTCCATATACTGTAGTTTCACTCTACAAGTGGGCGCAGGGCAGGAACTGGGCCAGGATCCTCCCACATAGGCCCTGGCAAGAACAGAACTGGGGGCACACCCCAGTTCAGCATATGGGTCTGCATGGGCTGGGGCCGGGATTCAATCCTTGGGTTCCGGTGCTGCAAAGCGAGCACTCAACCAACTGAGCCATCCCAGCTTCCCTGAAATTTGGGGCTTTTAATTGCAATACCTATCTACCCCAGCACAATTCACAGCACAATACTTCATGCTTGCTGAGAACTTGATTCACACATTCATTCATTCATCCCTTCATTATACATTCACTCATCAGCTATTCCACTATCCACTTATTTATCCATCCACTACCAGTCACCCACCCATCTGTCTACCCTCCATTGATCAAGGAACCTTGCATTCATTCACTATTCTAACCATCCATTCATCTGTCTCCAGCTATTTGTTTATTCATTCATTTTTTCAGCTATTTTTTTCTCCCATTTATCCATCCAATCAACCAACCAACCAACCAACATTTATTGAGCATCTACTTTGTGCTTTTAAAAACATTTCCCTATATTTACAGTCAAGTGAGGTTTATTCATTTCATCTAACAGACAATAAGAAATAGCAACTCAGATTGTTTATTTTCCAAGGCCTTACTAGCATAAAGCCTGGCTAAATTTGGTCTCCCAATCTTAGTTTTTTCTAAGACACCCAAAACATTGTGGTCCCAAAGAAAGAATCACAATTTACATGATCCCCCCTCCTCCTTTTTTTGTAATTTGTGAAAAGGGATTATGCACATTTCCCTTCTGATAAGCACTCATACCTTCATCCACCACTGAGCTTCTACTATATGCAAAGCATAATAATGAATAAAATTTCCTCTGCTCTCAAATTACTTACATTCTAGTAGGGGCAGCATATCTATAAATAACTAGCAATTAGCTGGCAGAGCAGGAGTTAATGTTGTCAAAAGGAGAATTAAAGTCTGAACAGGTAAAGTGACTTACCCAAGGTCATATAACTTAATTATCGTGTCCTGTCATTTTAGATATCTCCCATTCATAACCTAGCTCTGTGACCATTTGTAGATATCATTTCACTGTATCGTCATCCCAGGCCTATGCAGTAGATACCATTGTCCCCATTTTGTAGATGGTAGAGGTGAGGTTCAGAGGGCTTAGGGGACTTGGCCAAGGTTATCACCTTGTAAGGGTTCGAGTTAGGATTATAGTCCAGAGGCTATAAGACTGTGTCTGCTCCCACAGCCTCCTCTCTTACATGACACTTTCTTCCCGAGAGGCCAGATGTAGAGCCTAAGATGTTACTGGTGAGGCCTTGCTGTTCTCCCGCTTTCAAGTTTTAGCTAATCACTTTCCTGGGCACTTACTCCAAGGCTGGGCTCTGGTAGAGAAAGAAGGGACTTCGCGGCCAGTGAGGCTAAGCTCAGAGGCTGGATGAGGAGTTACCCGGGTTTTTGATGGATCCCCACCCCACCCCCTACACAAATCACTCAGAAGGAGAATCAGCCAGCAGGAAGTGCCTTCCTTGCTATAAGTACTCTTCCCAGCCAGAGGATTATGGAACCACCTATGGAGAGGGACAATCCTTCAAGACAAGGAGATAAAAGATGTTGGTAGTTCACCTTGGGTTTTGTTGACCAGAGCTAAATGCGAAGATGGCCAAGCAGAAGACCAGGAGCTGAATCACTGGTGCTGAGGAAGGGACTAGGAAGATAGGTATTTGTTAACTTTCAGGGCTTCCCACTTCCTTGTAGAGCGATTAAAAATAAGCCTTACATTGTAAGTAAAAACACAAGCCCAGAGAGGTTACTTTACTTGCTCAAGGTTGCCCAGCTTGGCAGAGCTCTGGCTATTGATCATTAGTTCACACAACACGTTACCATGGTGACATCCATCATTCCTGCCTACTGGACACCTTTCTGGTCCTGAGGAATCTTTCTCTCTCTCTCTCTTCCTCTCCTCTCCCAGCCCGGGGCAATCTTTTTCTACTCTACAAAAATGTTTTCCTTTGTGTTTCTTCAAGACTCTCTAAGTCCATAAATCCCCTTCCACAAAAGCTTTGGCTTTTCCTAAAAGCAGAATCTAAAAACACTCTCTTGTCTTCCTGTTTTCAGTCTTGACACGTGCCTCCCCTGAAGCAATGAGGGTAGAGCCCATGATCTGCTTAAATGGTAAAAGGTAAGGGGGAAAATACAGGGAGGAAAAGAAGTCACGAAGACCAATATCAAAATATTATTCCATTGCACAGGCACTATCTCCTTTAAACTCTTTAAGCTTTAGCGATGGATACTATTATTATCTCCAGTTAACAGATAAGGGAGCTAAAGTTCAGGAAGGTTATGTGACTTCTCCAAGGTAACACAGTGAGGAAGTGGATCCAGATTCAAGCCCGAGCTTGTAAGCCTCAGTTGTCAAGATTTTAACCACCATGTCCTACTTAACACACTCCTGTGAGAAAAAGATATGTCAAAGTTGTCCATAGAGGGAGAGTGATTTGCCTAAGAGCATTCAGCCATTCAGCAGAATGGGAACCAACTTTGGAGATCAGGGGCACTTTGATCAATACCTGCATTGAGTGGGCACCTCCTGCATGCATCTGGGCTTATGCTCACGTAGTTCTGTCTCCATGGAGGTTACACTCAACACTCATGAATAAAGTTCAGAAAGGAACGAGGTATTTCTTAGCATGTCAGCCAAACTATAGACCTAAGCTTATGAGTGGATAAGGGGAAGATGGCAGAAAAAAAAAGGTTACTTTGACAGTGTCAACAGTTTCAGTCAATTAGTAGTGCCTGGAGCATTGTGTTCAGATGGCCTCTGGGGGTATATCTGAGATCACTAGCTAAGAATGGGTTATCAATTAGTGATGTCTGTCTTTAGGGCAGGAAAGGGAGGTGGTGGTATGTGTGATGTGTATTTATCTTTCCCAGGAAGGGAATGCTACAGCTTAAGAAGGATCAAATCAGGTACCAATCATTGAGCACGTGTTTTTTTGTTAAGGTTTATTTTATTGTTTTTGACAGAGATAGAGAGAGACAGAGAGAAGGGAGGGGCAGGGAGGGCCCAGAGCAGTCTCCATAGTTGAACTTCATTTGTTTTCGACACGGTTTTGTTCTGCACAGGTGGGCGAGGGCCGCACAGGCCAAGAACTGGGCTGGGGGCCTTGCTCATGGTAGGCACGCCCCCTCGAGCCAGGGGCTGAATCTGGGGATGAGAACTAAACTGGGGGCCTCCTGCATGGGAAACACACTGCAGTTCAGCATATGGGTCCACAAGGACTGGGGCCAGGATTCGATCCTTGGTCCCCAGGGCTGTGGCGTTCATTATTTCAATCATCACTGGACACCCCCCTCATTTTAAAGATGAAGAAACAGGACCTCAGAAAATGAAGTCACTTGCCCAAGGCTAAAGAAGCTAGCCAGTGGCCAACCAGTTCTGATAACTACTGTTAAATACATAAACCATTAGGTTGATGACTAGAAATGTCAATAGAAGAACAGTCCTGGAACTTTTTAATGAGCGTGTGAATGTATATATTTGGCCAGAGGGCTTCGTCTTGTTCCTCTCCCTACACCCAGCAGCCTCACACGGCCCAGGACACAACCAGCGCCCTGGACATATCTGCTGAGAACAATGAACGGTGCTGTCCTGAACATCCTAGGAGGGGTGGTTTAGAGAGTCAAGAGATTTGCCTCTGCACACATTAGGAAGGCATCCAGTTCAGTGCTTGGCACAGAGTAGGTACACGATAAATACTTGTTGCATCAGCTCGCACACTAGAGGAGTTAGCTACTGGGTGGGATTGGGAAGATTAGGCGGAGACGATCTTGAGGAAGACAGGGCTCAAGGACCAGCCCTGCCCACTGTTGATTCATTCACACACTAGCTGCCAGGCTCCGTAGACACGTGTGACGATCTCCTCAGGCAAGTCAGGCAGCTGAAGCAGCACCAGGAGGGAGCAGGCTCCTGCGCCAAGGGAGCTATTTCTGGCTCTGTGTTCTGCCAGCAGGATCCTGGGAGGCTGCAGGAGCCCGGTGTGCTCAGGGGCTGTGGAACCCAGAGGCCGGACAATGCCAGCGTCTCTTGCTTGGAGCAGCTGAAAGCCATGTAGGAAGTGGAAGGCAGTGGGGACGGTGGCCTCCCCCACTACATCCTTTCCCAGCTGTGCCCAGCCTCTGTTAAATTTGCAGGGGGAGGTGATTTATCTTATCTTTAGAGTTGGCATATTGTTGCCTTTTTAAAGAGTTCCATATTATGAAATCACTGTGAGATGGGTAGACTTACCGTTCTTTCCATTTCACAGGTGAGAAAACAAAGACTAATAGAGTTACTTATAATAACAACAACTATGTCCACAGTGTAAGTCACACATTATACTAAAGCACCTCGCATTTACTAACTCATGACAGCTTCACAATGTGCTAGCAGACAGGGAATAAATATTCTTATCTCCATTTTGCTGATGAGGAAACTGAAATTCGGAGAGCTCAAAATGTCATCGCACTCATTCTTATCTGTAACAGGCAAGACAATTGGCCAGAGTGTGGCAGCCCCTGGCCCAAGCCCACTCAGCAAATCAGCCAACAGCCAGGACACAAAGCAATGCAGACAGCACCTTCCCTCCACAGCTGCTCTCCCAGAGAAGGCCCTTTGCTTCCTGCTGAGGAAGAGGTGGGGGTGATGGTCAGAGCCTGGAAATCCCAAATGTTCCAACCTATCCACGGCCTCTTCTTCCATCCATTTTCCTGTGTTCCCTTGGTGGCCGGCGCTCCTGACTCCCCCTCTGTTAGGAATTCACTATATTTCAGGGGCGCCCGACTGGTTTACCCAAAGAAGATGAAACACACTGTTCACAGCATCCCCATCCCTGTGGCTGCAGCGTCCAGTGTCTGCAGTCGCACAAAAGCCTAATTTGAAGAAAACCTCATAAAACTTTCAGAGCCGCCTTCCCCAGACAGGTTCTCCAAACTCTAGCTGCCTCTGGGGGACACGTGAGGGGTCTGGCTCCTGGGGTTCTCAGCGCAAAGCTCTGGGCCCTTAACACTTTCCTGTCCTGAGCCTGGGGAGGATGAATCTCGTCTCCATGATACAGACGAGGAAACTGAGAAGAACTGGGCTCTCACACAGCTCTCCTGAGATGAGAAATCAGATATTCCCCGGGGGAAGTCCTGTGGTGGTTCCCAAACTTGGCTTCGTAATGGAATCTCCTGGGGATCTCTAAAAAATACTGATGCCTGGGCCCCAGACATTCCGATGTAACTGTTCTAAGGTACTACCTGAGCATCACGATCTTTCAAACACTCCTTGGGTGATTCTAATGTGCCGTGATGATTGGGAACTGCTGGCGTGGTGGTGAAGGGACCCGGGGGAACTATTTTTTAGTCTTAGCTCTCTCTACTCTCTTATACCTGTGTCCTTGAGCAAGTGATTTCATTCACGTGAGCCCGTCTTCTTCATCTGTAAATTGGTGCTAATGGTAATATCAACCTCACATAGGGTCAAAGTGGGAATTCGATGAGATAATATTTACTAAGTGCTTAAAGCCATGCCTATCATGTTGTAAGTGATCAATATATGTTGGTTTTATTATTGTTATTGCTATTTTACTAATAATATATATCATCATTTCAAACCCCCACATTGGGAAATGAAGAATCGAATCTCAAGTCCATTGATGGATGAATTAGTATTTAGGAGGCCTGATTCTTTTTCTTTTTCTTTTTTTTTTCCTTTTTGGCTGTTCTGACAGCCAATGAACTGTGTGACCTCGGGCAAACCTCTTAACCTCTCTGAGTTCAGTCGCCTCACCTTGCCAGATGGGTCTCACGGCCCCTGTCCATCTACTGTCCAGAGGGGTTGTGAGAGTCCAATAAGCTAGTGGATTTGAATGAGCTCTGAATCAGGACTGCACCGGAGGAATTTGAGACATTATGATTAGGACTGCCGTTTCATCCCCCTTGTGCCCTGGCTGGCCCATCTGTTCTGGGAGCTTTTGGGTCTCTCTCTGCCTCCTTTGGCCCGAAGTCCTGAGCTGCTCTGTCTGACATTTGGGCAGTTTCCAGGGAGGATCCTGTCCCTCCTCCTCCTGCCCCTGCAGTTAACTCTTTCCTCTCCAGTCTTCTGGTCCACCAGGCCCCAGAGGGTGAGCTGATGGCCTGTGAACACAGATGCTCATCTTGGTCTGTTTTCCTGGGGTCAGGAAGGAGCCAGGGATTTTGGATTTCCCACAGTGGAAGACCTGCTATAGACCAGCAGGTGCCACAGAGTGGAGAGCTGGAGCCGGGATCGGTGGCCTGCCCTGTGGTGCTCCTCTGCCTCACCCCCATTCCTGCCCCAGGGCCCTGCTCTCCTGGGGACGGGCTCTTGGGGGATGGGCTAGCCGTCCTTCTCTTGGAGGAGTTAGTGCCTGTGCAAGAATATAGAGCAAGGGGGCTTCGTTGCTTCCCCCAGGAACCTGGGCCCCCTCCCAAGGAGAATTTGTGTCCGTGGCCAAGTCATTTGGCTCCTCTGAGACTCAGTGTCCTCAGTGATACAATGGGAAAACCACCACCTCATCTGTTGGTCACATGAGGCCATAAGTGAGAAAGTTTGTAACCTCTATTGCCCGGATGCCAATCACTGCTGCGGGGGATGGGGAGGGGCATGCGATGATCCTGCCAGGTCAGATCCCCTGGCTGGCGACCCAGGCCAAGGCAGCCACATCTGTGCTGCTTGGAGCTGTGTGTGTTGGGGGGTGGGGGGGGTTGGGAGGGGCCTGGGAGAAGGCAGGGCGTGCCGGGATTGGCAGCTGCTGGCCTGCTGGCAGATGGTCTCCTAAGTGGGCCACCCCGGGTCAGCTGTATGGATTTGCACATTAACCCTTCCCTCCCCTGTAGTCGTCAGAGTGTAGTTCTTCATGACTTTGACCTGACCCACAGAAGTGCTGAGTCTCTCCCTGAGCTGTGGACAAGACCATGGCTCACATCTCACCACTCCCCCAACTGCCCTAAGAGACAACCCATGCGTGTGTGGGGCATGTTGCAGTGTGCAGAGCCAGACCGATCCTCACAACACTCAGCACTGGGCACACCTGATGCCGAACACCCTTTCAGCATCGGTCACTGTATTAATGCTAGTTTTTGTAAATATTGACATACAAAAAAAAAAAAAGAAGTTTCACTGCACAGAATTTCCACCGTGAATATTTTGATGTGTATCCTTTTGGGCTCACTAACTCTTACTCTCTCTTATTTTTTTCATCTTACTCATTCTCTGTGTGTGTCTTAATGTGGGATAATATTGGGCATGTTTTTATTTAATTTTAGATTTGTGTTCTAATTTAAACATACAGTCTGAGTATCTCCCCATATCAGTAAATATCTGTCCACCTCATCTGTTTTAATGGCTGCATAGTATTCCTTTAGAGGCATTTATCTGAAATAATGTACGCATCTTTCCTTGTTGGATGACATCACAGGATAGAGGAGGAAACAGATTCAGTTACTTACCCAAGGCCATACAACTTGTAAATAAGAGCTTGAACTTGAATGCTGGTTGGGGAGCTTGAAATTCAGTTCTTTTTTAGGGTAATAGAAGTGAGGGGTTAAGGGTGCTGCTTCTCTAAACCAGTATGGATCCAACTTCACTCCAAAAGGGAGTCTGGACAAGCTTTGTTTGTTGATTGTTCTGTTGGCTCAGTTCTGGGTTAGAATCTCAGCCCGATCTTTATTGGCAGTGAGACATCACTGCCCTCTCTGAGCCTCAATTTCTTTATCCATAAAGCCAGACTATGAAGATATAGTTCAGCAGGCCATTGTGGGGATTCGATTAGGGAAGAAATTTTCTGCCAAGTAGGTGATGGTACACAGTGGGTGCTCAGCAGTGAGGCTAATACTATTTCATTGCTGCCAGAATTTTTGTTATTACCGGTATTACTTCTAAGAATATTAATGTTATCTAATATCTACTAGCATCATCTAATATTAACTAATGTTATCTAATATCTAATAATATTAGAGGTCTAATGGTAGTATAAGCCCCAGTCTAGGGTCTATAAGATTTCCAGCAAGTCCCTACCGGGGCCTCAGTTTACACATCTGAAAGCAGGGTACTGTCGGTTTCTGAGGGTGACTCAGTGCCTCCCTCCAGCTCCCTGTGAGGGCTGCAGGGTGGTCTTGGTCACCCTCCTCCATCAGTGCTCTCTCTCCCCTCCCCCACGGTCCAGAGCCGGCGGCTGCCCCTCCCCCACCAGGTCTTTGACACTAATTGATACAGAGTTCCCCCTCTAATCCTGCCTCTGCCTCTGGCCCTTGTTCCACAGGCATCTGCTTGGTGAGAGGAGGAGGAGGCAGGGCCTACCATCACCTGCCTGTCTGCCATCTGGTCCTCTTCCCTCCCTCCTCTCGGCACCACTAAGAGAAATCTCTAACAAATCCATGCCCCACCCTGCCCAAGGGGGTGGGGTGAGACCAGGCGTGTGTTGCCCCCCCCTTCCCACACACACACACACAGCTTGTAGACACAATTATCCGCACAGCACAGCTTTTGTGAGGCCCTCCCAGGCCCGCTCCAGCTGAACAGCTGCTGGGAGGGCTCTGGAGCAGGATGCTAACAGGAGGGGAACTTTAATTATCCCACCGAATGGCATCTTTGGCAGCCCCAGGGGACTGGACGAGATGGGGAAGGGGGAGGCAGGCAGGGGAGAGAAAGACAATGAAATAAGAGTCAGGGGCAAGAAAGGGGTAGGGCTAGCTTCTGACAGGAGATTCAATTCACACCATTCCCAGCCTCAAAGAGCCAGACCTCAAATCCACGGGGTGAAGAAAAGATCTGGAAGAGTTACAATTTTCTTCTCTCCTAAGTCCATCTGCTCTGCATGACTTCAGCTCACTCAGCCATCAGGGCTGCCTTCTGAAGCCTGGTGTCAAGAGCAAGACTTTATAGACTCTGCACAACGGGGTTCCATTTCTCCTCCGCTCCTTGCTTGCTGTGTGACTTGGAGCCAATTACTTCACCTCTCTGAGCCTCACGGTTCTTCAGTTCTTCGGTATAGAACGGCGATAATATCTACTCACAGGGCTGAATCAGATATGATCATTCATTAGAACAAATGTTTATTTGTGCTTGCTGTATACCAGGTATTATGCTAGGAGTCAAAGATACAGGAAAATATCGGACAGATGGGGGTGGGAGTGTGGGAGGTAGACAGTAAACAAGAAAACCGACTAATCAGAAAATTAATTATGAGTTCGACCCAAATACCAATTGCTTCAAGCAACTTTTCTAGATGCTTCCCCTTGCACTCATGTCAGAACGATTCTTTTTCCTTTCTTTGTTAGTTCTTGAGCTGTTGTGTGTTGCCTTCATAACTGTATGCTCTCAGGTTTCATGACTTTGCTAGTGGGAGTATATCTTCTCTGTGTCAGAACAGCTTCAAGCTACGCGTCTTCCCCACCTTTGGCACATAGTAGATGCTCAGAAAACATTTCCCAAGCTGAATTGCTCAGACACCCTATGGAGATGTATTAGTTATGTATGGAAACATGGATTTAAAAGAAAGGAGGTGGAGGACTCAAGTAGTAATTCCTGCCTTCCCGTGGGATTGGGAATACCTGTTACAGCCTCAGTCCCCTCAGCTATACAGCAGATGGAGAATAGCGCCTCCTCCAGGCAGGCCAGTGTCAGTCTTGGGCATCAGCGTGCAAAAGGCTTGAGCTTTGAAGCTGACAGATCTGGTTCCAGGCCCCTTCACCTTCGCACGCTCTTTCGTCCTCTGTGAAAGGGGGTTGCTGACAACACACATAGGCTGGATTGGAGGATCACTGCACATAAAAAGCACTTAGCACTGTCCTGAGATGGGTGAGTGTTCAGTAAGCGGTAGCTGGGATGCGTGGGGGGGGGGGGGCAGTGTTTGTAAACTGCACCTTAGCCAATGTTCCGATGGAAGCCAGTAGTATTTACATGGGGAAGAGCATCACAGTTTTTCTTCTTCACGTTCCTGAAAGGCCAGCTGTCCGCCCTAAAGAGAATGGGCACCATTCATTCATGTGTGCAGCAAGCGTTCACCGTGAGCTCACTCTGGGCCGCTTCCTTGGGCTAAAGACAAAGCAGAGTCCGCCCACGGAAAGCCCCAGTACTCCCTCGCGACCTGGCATGTGAGCTGGGACTCGCCCGGGTGTCTTCTGATCAGGGTTCCCATGACAAAATTCCCAGGAGGCTGTCCCTGACTTAGCAGCATCCCTGGGAGACAGAGCTTTCCGGGAACTGTTCTCTGCTACCCGTCTTCCCTGCCTCCCCTTCCAGCCTTCTCCACCTGTCTGCCTTTCCCCGCCTTGGAAAGGTAGGGCAAACGGATCCTCTTAAGGACACGGTTCTCTCTTATTCTTACTGTCCTTTGACTTGTCTGTCCCGCCTTCTTTGTCAACCAGCAAACTCCCTCAGGATGATCTTAGTTGGCTGTTGCAGCCTTTCCTCCTTTTCCAGCTGCACTCCTGCTTACTCGTCCAGCTTCTTCCTTCAGTCCCACTGTGGCCTCCATCTTTGCTGGTCAGTCTGTGGTTCTTTGCTATTTCCCTGCGTTCTTTCTTTTTGTCAGTTTTCTCGCCCTTAGGTACTTAGGCATTTCTAGTTTTCTTGTCCTGTTGATAAGACCTTCCCTGCTTAATGATTTCCTCTATTGACATTTACTATGTCTCTATTTACTCTTACCCAAGATGGATACTGGCCCAATTACCTTCTCAACTTTAGGGAAGACACAAGAAAAACCAAGTATTTAATAGCATCAACCCAGGAGGCAACCCATTTACTCCCAGCATGCACTAGGCTACAGGTGGAGTTAATAGAAGGCCAGGTGTAAGTATTGAATTGGCCTCTAACATCTCCAGATACACCTTCGCGGTAGGGGAGCATCATTATTATTTCTTTAACTAAGGGAGTGACATGATCTCTAAGAATATCAGATCGATGGTTACCCATGACTTACAAACAAAACAAATTTTGGAACCAAACCGTTAATTAAGCTGCTTACTTTTCTGTACCAGCTTACTCCTCCAGAAACATAAAGAACATTAACAGTGACAGCCCACCAACAAATCCATAGCATGTCTCCAGTTCAATGATGAGAAAATCAGGCCCAGAGAGGTCAAGGAATTAACCCAATGTAACACAGTATAAATAGAACATAACTGGGCTTAGGACTCAAATGTTCCAATTTCCAGATTTTAAGTCCAGTCCTGAATCATCTGCTTTCTACTAAATATTTTAAAGGAAGTTTTAATCATAAAAGTAACTCACAGTAATAGTTTATCAAAAGCATTGCAGAAGTATACAAAAGTGAAAGCGCCTTTATCTTAATACTCTACTGCTATCTGATAGAGGAAACATACTATTGTGCTTTCTTACACATTCTTCCAGAAATGTTTCATAAGAAAATATAATACACTGTACTGGGAAGCTTGCCTCTTCTTAAATTTGTACCTTGAGTACAAATATATTCTACTGCTACACTTAGAGCTGCCCCTGTTTTTTAAATAGCTGCACTGTATCCAGTTGTAGATATATAATTCTTAATCAATGTTCTATTGATTCACAATCACGTTGTTTTCAGAATTTTTGCTATGACAAACATACTCTAATAAGCATTTTTGTACATTTTTGCCTACTTTGGCGACAGTTATATATAAATTCCTAGCAGAAGATACTGCCCAATTGCCCTCCCCAAAGTTTGCACCCTCCCCTCCCTAGGGTACAAGAGTGCTTTCCCCTGACCTTTACAAGGTAGGGAGTGATCAAGCTCTTTCATCTGTGTCATTCTGAGAATTAGGAAATAGGACATGCTTGTTTTAATTTTCTTTTCTTTAATAACGGACGAGGGCCCATATCTTTGCATAGTTGGCCGATTTAGATTATGGATTGCTTTACTGGGTCATGCCCTTCATCTGTTTATTTAATGGAATTGGGTCATTCTTTTTTAATTTATAAGAGCTCTTTGCATATTAAGGAAATTATTTTTCTATTTGTCATGTGTGTTGCCACTTAAGCTGTTTTGTTGTGGTGGTTCATTTCCGATGAGGATAGAGATTCAGGGCATTCCCCAAACACATTGTAGGTAGTAGCTTTTGGAGAAGGGACAGAAAGTGAAGCAAGATTCTCTCTCCCTCCGCAGCTCTCTCTCTTGACCTGGAATGATTTGCTGTAACAGATGGAGACTGTGAATCAGAGCAGGTCTGAGGATCTCTCCTGCTGGACCTGGGTTCAGATGAGGGCATGTATTTAGAGGAAAGAAAACCCATCTGCAAGAAGCAGCTACGTCCCGGATCCAAGCCACCGTTGGCAGCCTGGTCCCCATTCCCAAATGTCACTCCTTGTTTTTAAAGACCAGACACAAGGGAGCATATGGCCTCCAGGAACCCCGCAATTTTTAAATTTAGGAAGGCACAGGAAGTGAGGCGGGGAGGGGTACCCCTCTGGGACTGTGCAGCCTCAGAAGGTGGGGAGGGGAGGGGCTTTTCCCTGCTTCTGGAGGAACCAGCATCTCATGGCCACTAAGCCATGGGAGTATATTTTGGCAAAAACCTCCAGTCTCATGACACACCCCTTCTAGTCTGCAGAAACCCTCAGACACGTGCCTAGATTCTGCTCAAGAAATGTGTCGAAGGCATGAGCAATTGGATTAATGCTTTTTATAGCATGGCTGTAACCGGGAGAAATGAGAAATCCTTTAGTGTCCAACAGTGGGAATGTATGAACAATAAATTGTGATTTACCCAAAATGTGGACCGCGAGGAAGCAGGTACAAGGAGTGTGTCTGGGCATGGAAGGAGGACCCAGGTGTTTGCTGAGGGGAAAGGCCTGCCGCAGTTACATGTGCATAGACTCATCCTTAGGACACAGGATCTCCTTTGCTTCCTCGTGTGGTCAATCCATCAGCAAATGTATCTGTTACAAATATGGTTGGAATCTCTTCTTCTCCATCCCCACAGCCACGGAACTAGGCAGAGCCGCCATTGTCGGTGACGTGGACTCACAGGGACGGTCTCCCGGGTCACCCACCACTGTTTCCATGGCCTGTGGCCCTCTAAGCTGTGCTGCACGCGGCCGCCAGAGCGATCACTAACAATCAAACCAGTTCATGTCACTCCTGTGCTCAAAACCCGCACTGCTGCACTGGAGTAGAACCCCAAGCTCCTGGCCGTGGCTCCACCTCTTTCTTTCTGCCCCTTCCTCTCCCCCTGTGCGCTGTCCCAGCCACACGCTTGCTGGCCTTCCTACATACTCTCCATGCTTCGGGTCTTCACTTCACCCCCTGCTATTTCCCCCAGGTCTGTGCACGGCCAGGTCCTCTGAATTCTTCAGATGTCAGCAAAAACGCTGCTTCCTCCGTGAGGCCCTCTCTCACCACCTGTAGTGAGTTGAATCATGTCAACCCCCAAAGTCACGTCCACCCAGAACCTCTAAGTGTCATGTTATTTGGAAACAGGGTCATTGAAGGTGTAATTTAAGATAAGATACTGGAATAGGGTGTGCCCTTAATTTACTGTGACTGGTGTCCTTATAAAAAGAGAAGATGGGGAGGCCGGGATGGCTCAGTGGGTTGAGCGCTCACTTTGCAGCGCCAGGGACTGAGGATTGAGTCCCGGCTCCGGCCTGTGCGGACCCATGTGCTGAACTGGGGAGTTCCCCCAGTTCAGTTCTCTCTCTGTCTCTGTATCTCTCTGTGTCTCTCCCTCTCTCTGTCAAATACAATAAAATAAAAAAATTAAAAAGTTTAAATATTAAAAAATAATAATTAATTAATTAATTAATAAATAAATAAAAAGAGAAGAGACAGAGACCCGGGGAAGGCCATGTGGAGACCTAGGCAGAGGTTGGAAGGATGTCGCCCTGAGCCAAGGGACAGGAGAGCCACCAGAAACCGGAAGAAGCAAAGAAGATTCCTCCCCTAGCGACTGGAGGGAGCAAGGTCCTGGTGGCACCTTGATTTTGGACCTCTGACCTCCCTGTGACAGGATAAATGTCTGTTGTTTTAAGCCACCTGGTTTGGGGTGCCTTGTTCTGGTAGCCCCAGGATACAAATACCCCCCCAACCTTCCCCAGTACAGTAATTCTCTATCACAGGCCCCTTCATAGAGATGAACAAGATGTGGTCTTTGCCCCTCAGAGTTCAGGGTCTGGTAATAATTATATGTGTGGTTTTCCTCTAGGAAAAAAAGTAAGCGGACTGTTGTACTTCCCCAGAAGAAACTAGGCTTTCTAATCAGGAGTTATGAAACTCCTATCACTCGGGCTTCTTGTTTTTCTCTATCTATCAGGAGACCCACCCCCACGTGTGTGATTGCACACGGGTGATCGTGGGAAAGGCTGTGCCGTACAAATCCCTGCTCTGCTTTCCTCTTCGTTGCCTTGACTTCGCACTCTTTTTTTTTTTTTGGTATTACTGCTTGTTTTACTGTGTTTTGAGGGGCATGTTGGTCATGTCCCCCCTTTTACAATAGCGTGTTATGGAAGTGCTTGAGAAAGGCAAGGTGACAGAAGGCAGCCTGTGTCTGAATCACAGCTCTATTGGCGTTGTGACCTTAGTCAGGTGACTTCACATCCCTGTATGTCAATGTCCTCATTTGCAGCGTGGGGATAAAATAGACCCTCACAGGGTTGTTATGAGGACTGAATGAAATAGTATTTGTAAATACTTTGGGGTCTGAAACATGGTAAATACTATTACGCTTGTTAACTAAGTAGCCAACTTTAACATCATCATGAAATAGAAAATTCCTTCATATGGGAGCCATACGATCTACAGCCTATAGACCAAAGCTCCGTTTTCTATCTCTAGCTCCTACATCTGGCACAAGATAGCGGCTTGATAAATCTTAGATGAAGGAGTGAAGGAGTGAATGAATGAACGAACAAATGAATGGAACAAGCCTAGGTCTCCCCCATTAGGTGCATGGTGGTGGAGCAGGCACTCTCCCTTTTGGCCTTCACTCTCCCCGCCTGGAGAGGGCCACCTCTGCGGTTTCTTCTCGCCTGCAGCTCCTCGCTTCTGCGCCTGGAACACCTCGGGGGCGCCTGTTCCCTGGGGTGAGACAGCCCTGCCTCTGGGTCTTTCCTCTGAAGTTTTCCCTCAAGACCACGGCCGTGGGTGTGGGGGCGAAGGGGTCCGACTCGGTGGTCAGGCAGCGGCCACAGTCCCTGAACTGGGGCAGCTGGGAGAGGAGCAGGGGGCAGGGTGGAGGGTCCTGGGGAGTGAGTGGGACTAGGCCGAGGAAACGGGAGGCTAGACTCGCAGGGACTTGGAGCTTCTTAAACACAACAAAGAGGAAGTGGCGTCTGCTGAAGGGGGCTTGAGAGTGAAGGTTTCTGCATCGCGGGGGGCAGTCCATCTCAGGTGCACAGTAGCAGAGGGCCTCCTTCACCCCGCTTCCCGCCCCTGGCAGCCCCGTCATTTCACTGGTGAACTGGTTCTGCCTCACTCCCCCCAGCGTGTGTGCTCCCACCCACCTGCAGAATGGCTGCTCTGCTCTGTTTCCAGACTCACCTGCGTTCAAGTCCGGACGTTGCCACTTACCAGCAGTGTGACCTCGGGCAAGTTACCTAACCCATCTGAACCCCAATTTCCTCATCACTAACACGGGGAGAAGCACTTAGCAGGGCTGTTGTGAGTAGTGAATGAAATCATGTCAATCAAAGGCTGCACACAGCATTAGGACAGAGTATGAACTCCAAACATGACAGCCATTGTAATTATCATGAGAAAAAGAGGATGGGGTATGCGTGTGGGAGGGAGAGAGAGAGACAGAGAGAGAGACAGAGACAGAGACAGAGGGACAGAGAGAGAGAGAAAGAGACCTCTGTTTACACACCCAAAGCTTGAGAACTGGAATGAATGGGTTTAATTGAAAACACACTGGTATTGAAACCCTGTGGTCAATACTCCAGAGTAATGGAAAGAATGACCCCCTCTAATTGGCATTGCTGTGATCTAGGAGTTTTATGTCCTAGATTGATTTAAAGTGGGGCGTACCTACTCTCAAGCCCCCTAGGAGTCATGAGGACAGCCCTGAAGATTTTGAGGTATCATTTCTGCCATCACTCACCCCCATCGATGGCTAAAGTTTGTGTCTCCTTTGGGATGGCTTGGTTGCAAGAATCCAAAACTTAACTCAGTGAAGCTCAAGGAGAAAGGGTTTATCACAGGGAAATCTCTCAGAACCCAACTGCTCCAAATCCCAGATTCGGGCCCCAACTCTCCATCATCTTCCAGGTCTGCCCCCCACAACTGAGGAATGGCGTCTCCCCGCCCCAATTCCACATTCCCTCAAGAGAGGACCTGATTGGCAAAGGTGATGTGTAAATCAATTTGACATAAATCAAACCCTACTTTAAATGCTCTAGAGGCCAGCTCCTTAAATATTTAATGGAGGCTTTAAAAAAAACAGAAGTTGAGCACAAAATCCTTTGTGCAACGTGAATGATCAAGCTCCGATCGAAGATCAAGTCCGCATCGGAAACCTGTGGACCGTCCCTGGGTTGAAATACTGGGTTTTCGGCAGGTGAAGGCTGCCTGCAAATCCCAGCCGGCTGTCTCCTTGCCTCCAGTCAGCAGGGTAAAAAGGGGACTCAAGTAATCCCGGAAGTGTTGCAGGATTTGCAATCCCCCATGTGTTTTCCCACCCACCCACTTCAGCTGCATGTGTTTTAATGTTTCCTCTCTCAGCCCCAAACCCCAAACAACAGCATTCTTTTGTCTTGTCTGGCAGCAGCTGCCGTTTAGAACACATTTTATTCATGTTCTGCCATTCCCCCCTCCACCTTATTACAGCTCCTTTCTCTGCCCATGAACATTCTGCCTCAGTCTCCCTGGGGTCACACTGCTTCTCCCTAGAAATGCAACTACTGCCCCAGCAGACGTCCGTTCTCCCGCATTTTTAGTTGAGGAGCAGGGCTCTGTGATTATTGATCATTTCAGAGCTGGAAGTGGGGTATTGGAAAGATAGAGGGAAGAGCGAACTCACAGAATGGCAGGAAAACAAGGGGTTGGAGAGACCTCATCAACTAACGATGCCAGTGCTTTGCAGGGACTGGGATGCTTCGAGAAGCTGGAAAGCCATGAGTTCTTTTCCCTGAAAAATCACACACACACAAGGGACCCCCTTCCCCTGGGTGGACTTGTGTCCCCACTTAGCCCCTCAACAGAGTATCCCTGTGCAGGTAGCCACTTGCACAATTGAGGTGGGGGGTGGCTCAGCATGGACTCCCTGCTAGATCACGCCCTCTCCAATTTAGTGCACACCCCCCTCCATTTTACTGAGAGGACCCCAAGACTCAGAGTGGGGAGGTGACATTCTCAAGGGCACGCAGTGAGTCAGTTACCAAGGATGACAGTCTTGACTCTCAGTCTTTCTTATTTCATCCCCCACCCTCCACACACACAGATCCTCTCACCTACCTCCTGATTGAATAGCCAATTGATTCTCCTCCCCCTCCTCAGAGGCAAAGCAACCAGTGTGGCTGATAAGCATCTGTTGTCTAAATATCTAAATTAAATCCTTGTAGAAGATGCTTACAAGGGAGTGTTGGTAAACCCAGAGGCCCCAGGCAGGGAAGAGCTATTCGTCTTATCAGTACAGTCTGGGTTGAATGATCTGTTTCCAACAGTGAAAGGAATGAA
This sequence comes from Craseonycteris thonglongyai, assembly GCA_004027555.1. NCBI lineage: Eukaryota > Metazoa > Chordata > Mammalia > Chiroptera > Craseonycteridae > Craseonycteris > Craseonycteris thonglongyai. The sequence goes on from PVKE010003446.1 coordinate 47,240, forward strand.
ATCATGAAACCGAGAAGAGTCTGGATGGAGGGGACGTGCCTCCGGGCTGGTGGCATTGAAAGGTGCTGCTCAGAGCGGGGAGGCTGCCCTGAAGAGCCGCGTTAAAGACAGGCCCCTTGTGAAAGCACAAATGAATCGCCCAAAATAGAGGAGACTTGGTGGTAATTGCTAGGGGAGCTGGTGAAAGGTTTTTATGGAGAGCACAGGAAGGAAAGAGCTGAGGAACTGAAAAAGGATTTGATTTTGGAACCATGAATGAGAAAGGGCTTTTTCTGTTTCTTTAAATAGGGACAGAGGTGATCTTTTCCAAAGAGAAAAAGATCCTCTTGGGTGGGCAGGAAAAGGAGATGCTGACACCTCCCTTCCCGCAGGGGGCGCTGTTCTGGCAGCTGGAAAAGTTTCATAGAGACCGTGGAGAGGAGCCATGAGTTCTCTCGGTTTTCTGGGTGACCTTGCTTGTGCTTCCTCTTTCTCAGCCTGAGTTTCCTCATCTGTACAATGGGAATGAGCAGACTACTCCTATAGGCAACAACTGTGATGGGCCTTACAAACCAAGTATTGCACCAAAGAAACCAAGGATATAAGAGCACCTACTGAACGATTTTATTTATATGCAGCACAAAACAGGCAAAACTCATCCGGAAGTCAGGAAAATCAGGAAAGGGAGATGAGAGAGTGAAGTGAGCGCGGCAGCGGGTGTTTCTGAGTGTTGGGAATATTGTGTTTCTTAATCTGGTGGAAATTCATTTAGCTCTACCTTCATGATTTGGGGACTCTTCTTTAAGTCTGTTATATTTTACTTAAACGTCTACTTAAGAAAATAAAGTAAAATAAACTGATGTTCTTGTAGTCTCCCAGAAGAGATAGAACCGGTGAGCAAATAACTACCTATAATTCAAGGCAGAAAATAGAAGAGTAATGGAAGAGAGGCGGAATGACAGATCAGCTGATTTGTAGCTAGGGGAGGGGTATGCTTTCTTCAGTGTGTGGGTTCAGAGGGTGAGGATTCCTGGGACACCTTGGGTCGGCTGGGCAGAACTTCCCAAGGACCAGAGAGACCTGTGAGGGAGGGTGCGCACCCTTGCCCCTAGGAGCCAGTGATGGCAGAATCCCTCTCATTTAGGGCTTAAGAACTGTGGCGTTTTGTCTTACCCCACCAAGACCTTATGCCTGAACTGAAATGAGCATAAAGGGGTCAAAAGAGAAGAATACTAGCTTTCCCTCTCTTCTCGAGAAGCTTTCTCTAGACCCTCTGATAAAGATTTCGTGTTTATTTGCTCATTAAAAGAAAAAAACAAAACTGTTTTCAAGACCCACTCTGTGCTGGGGACTGATTGAGATGCTAGGGGTCCAGCTATAACCCAGGTTATTGCCCAATGGGGCCAAGATTCTAGGTGGACACTTAAAGACAAAGAGAGGATCTCCACAGGACTCCCTCCATAGGGACAGTGTCCCTAACTCAGCAGCAGAAATGTAACCCAGATGCCAAACAGAACTTCCTGACTGCAACAGTAGCTAAATGTCTACTTGATACGAGGGAGGGAAGCTTTACTGGACACAGATTTCATAATCGTGGAGCTGAGTTACGACCCATGGTCTACCTAATATTGGCAAAGGGACTGTGAAATTTATAAAGCGTTGTTATGTACACCTCAAACTGAGGCCCAGCGAACCTGTACCAACTAAAGTTACCGGTAGTTCAGCAACTCACTCAAACCTCAGATTTGGCTCTGCCATTCTCAAGGTATTAAAGATGTTTCCCCTCACCACTGCAAAAGGGCTGCAGCATCTCCAGCCATCGCATGTAGACACAACGAAACAGTATCCTTTCTCATGTTCTACTTAAGAACAACAAAAGCCTTCCCTCTGGCCTCTTAGAATTATATGCTTTATATAATTCTAAGCCAGTCACTGGTGAGGAGAATGGATTTTCCATGATCAGTTTAATAAATTGAGATGTATTCTAGGGTGCGGCAGGAGGGCCTAGCTTTTCCTAACGAGACATACTGTCTTCCCCACTCCCCAAATGCCTGAATAGAGTCAGGACTCGGTTAACAAGGACACATCCTTGGATCACAAGATGGAGAGCACTGGATGCCTTTGCAAAGGCATGAGCACTGTGAACAGCTTAGCGTTTAGTGGTAGGCTGGTCTCTATTCCTCCTTCCCTTCATTTAGACCAGTGGCTCCCCCAGGTGGGGGGGACCATAAGAGTCAAGATCCCAAAAGACACAGCAACTCCTCTGGTCCCCATTGAGAACCAAATGATAAAGAAAGGGGTCCCGGGTCTCTGGCCCCTGACAGCAGCCAGTGTGATCTCAACATGCGAATTGGGTCATGTCACACAGCTGCTGAAGACCTTCCAACACTTTTCCATTACTCCCAGCAGGAAACGCCAGATCCTCACCATTATTTCCAAGGTCCTAAATGATCTGGCCTCCCCCTGCACCTTCCTCATGAACTCATTCCATTTCCCTTCTCATCCCTTCGCTCTACCCCACGGGACTTGTTTCCTTCTCTTCACTGCTGCAGGCCTAAGACGGAATAGGTGCTCAACAAATATGTGTTGCATGAAGAAACGCTATTCCCCAGCCAAAAATTGTACTCCTTTCCCCACACATTCTAGTTAACTCTTACTCATGCTTCCTCCTTAACAATTCCTTCTCTTCTTGCAAATGAAGCCCTCCCTATAATTCTCTTTCCTAGAACTCTAGACTTTTTCGTTATTTATGGGATTATGGGTTCGATGTCTATTTTTTCCATCTAGTTGTGCATTGCAAGAGGACTGTTTGTCTTTCTATCTCTTCTTGACCCTATTCCCAGTGCCTGGTCCATCAGGAGGCTCAAAGACCTGAAGCCCTGAGCGGGAGGTGGTTTCCAGTGTGGTGGGGGCTGAAGAGCCAGAGCGCAACTCTGCTGGCTTCCAGCCCTGCGTCCTTTCCTGTCTCAGGGGTGCTGCATGCTCACAGTGCATCTCTGTGCAGTTACCAAAGGTGCCCTCTCTGGATGGTTGAATTCAGGGCAATGCAGTCCACCAGCGGGGCACACAGAGTGGTGGGGGGCATGTGGGCTGGCTTTCAGCCCCTACAAGTCCCCCTAGGCTGGGCCAATTCATCAATTGCACACACACACAGAGCCCTGCCCTTCACAGGCCCCTGCTTTGTGTGTATTCTGCTCCACACATTTCCTTGTATGTCCTGGCTGGACCCCTCCTCCCACAGGCAGCTTGTCAGCTTTGATCTTTTAATCCGGGATTGGCCAGAGCATGATTGACGTGCATTTAAACTGAGCCTCCCTGGGGCTGAGACCTGTTCCTGTTGAAGCGTGCAGGGAGCGACAGGCGGGCCGGGTCTCTAAGCTGGATCTTGGAGTCTTTGAATCTTTTCTGATCTCTCTACATCCAGAGCAGAGCAGTATTGGGGGGTGGGTCTAACATGCATGTTTTTCAGGGCTCCGTCCAAAGCTCTCTGTGTCTCCCCAGCCGTGGACTGTGGCCGTAGGAGGAGAAAGGGACCATCAGTCAGTAAGCACTTAGTGTGTGTCCCATCCTGTTCTGGGCACTGGACACATCAGAGAGATGAGGGAAATGGCTATGCTCCCCTCAGAGCCCACATTCTATACGGGGAGGCACCTGGGCCCCAAATTACAACGTAAACCGAGGAGCACTTTGATGGGGTCTAGGAAGAGTATTGTGGGCATCTAGAGCAAAAGCATGTGAACTTGGGTGTGTGTGTGTGTGTATGTGTGTGTGTGTGTGTGTGTGTGTGTGTGGCAATAGAGGATAAAGATTTCCAGAAGAAATGACACTTGCACAGGGAGTGGAGGGGTTGGGGGGGGGGTGCTGGACAGAGAAGCAGTGTGTGCACAGACCCAGGCTGCACACGTGGGCGGAGACCAGATCACAGAGGTGTTATACTCCATGGGTGCAGGTCCTCCTCGAAGCAACTGCCAAGAGAGGATTACACACAAGGACCCTCCTGGGGAAACTGCCTGACAGCTAAATAAATGGCGGAGGGCTAAGGAAGGCTGCCAGAACATCAGGCTTGGAGTGAAGGAGAAAGGAGATGAGGAAAGGTTGAGTGGAAGCATCCTAGCCTGCCAGGCAGTCTAGGAAGCTTCAGCAGGGTTCTTGGGGAGCCCTCAAGCCAAAGTCAGCCATCAGAGGAGCGCCGTGCAGCCCTGCCTTAGTATTCTGGCCATTCAGCCATTGGCTAGAAGCCCGTGGTGGGACCTACGACCTTCCACCAAGGTCAGAGCTCAGCATTGGAGGCCTTGGGTCAATTATACTCCTTGTGGTTGAAAAGCTGGGAGATCCGTTCTCGTGACCACCTCATCTGGCTTTGCTTTTATTTGAGGGAACATGGGAAGCCACAGAAGGTTTCAGGCAATTTGTGTTATAAAAAAAGAACCACTCTAGTGGCTGTGGAGAAGATGGGTAGGAAAAGATCGATAATCCTGTTTTAAAAACAACTGTGGAGCTGTTGTAGGGGTTCAGGAAAGAGAAGATGTTGACCTGGACTTGGATGGGGGTGGGGAGGGGGAGGAATCTATGGAAAGATGGACAAATTGAATGATATAAAGAGGCAGAATGTTTAGAGCTTGATGGTTGTATTTGGGGGGGTGGAAAAAAAGGACTCGGGAATAGACAGAAGATGAGGGAACATGGATCAAGTATCATTTGTGTGCTAAGTATAGTGTGTGGTACAATGATCTCGTTTAATTGCCATGGCAACCCTGTAAATTTGGTTGTAGGTAGTGGCCTTGGTGAACCTGCACTGTACCACACTACCCCAAGCTTCTCAGAGTTGTCCCATTCTCTCACCGGAAATGGTTTTAGGAATGGCTGTGTGACCCAGCCAACGCCAATAACATATGAAGAGGAGCCTTTGGGGCAAGACGTCTCCTTAAGAAGCAGTCACATTTACAGACAGTCTTTTTCTTTCTCTGAACGTTCTGGTGTCTGGGTATGACATCTGGGATGGCTGGCCAACTTGAAATCGTTACAGGGAAGCCCAGCCCTCACATCAAGGATGGGAGAGCAAAGAGGTGGGAAGAATGGGGCTCAGGTGACATCACCATGTCACTGAATACAGCAACCCTGGAGCTCCCGGACCATGGGGCTTCTTGGAATTAAGATCATATATTTTGCACCAATTTGAATCAAGATTTTCTGTTTCTAAACTCCTGCAAAGCATGATCCCTATTTTTTAGGTCAAGAATGTCAGGGCTGAGAGACGGCAGACGACACGAAGCCAGGTCTTCCTACAAGATCACTTCCCTTCGTCAAAGAAAAAGGTCCTCGTTGATGTCAACTCAAAGCACCTGTTAATGATAAAGCTCAAGGTCTTACCCTGTGTGATGTTAATACACAGAGCAATGCAAGTCAGATCTACGAGCCTTAATTGGGCCCTTGCTGTATACTCCACATGGTGCAAATCATTGTGGCGGACATATGAGACCCAGCTATTAGCTTTGCTATTGGAGAGTTTATGATATAACAGGAGAAATGAACGTTATTGGCGACTAGAGTAATAGATTGCTTTTAGGGGGCACTAACTACATGCCAGACAGTTGAATAAGTATTTTACATGTCTTTTCAGTTTATTTCTCACAACAAACAACAGAGTATGTACTGCTACTGTCATGGTCTCCATATTACAGATATGAAGGCACAAGCAGGCTCTTAACTCACCCAAGATCACAAAGCTGGTATAAGTGAAATTTAGGACAGTCTGACTCCAGACTGTACTCTTTTTTTTTTTTTTTTAAGATTTATTTTTATTGTTTTTTACAGAAAGAGAGAGACAGAGAGACAGAGAGAAGGGGGAGGGCCCAGCGCAGTCTCTATGGTCTCACGTCATTAGTTTTCTACAGTTTCATTCCAAAGGTGGGCAGGGGCTTGAGCAGGGCAGGAACCGCCAGGGGGCGTCCTGCATGGGAAGCTCGCCCGGAAGGTCTGGGTGGAATACATACCTTGGAGTAGGGAAATGGAAGGGATCTCAGAGGCAGGAAGGGACTGATTAAGGAGACACCCTCTGGGAAAGGTAAATACAGGTGGGGACACATGATGCCCCATGCTCAAAGCTGAGGAACGACTTAAAAGATCTTTTCCTTCAAGAGGGATGGGTAGTCATTACATCATCCACATTCATTCACGCACATGAGAATGAAGAACATGGCTTAAATATACTCCCACCAGAACCTGCTCCGTTATTCCCATCCTAATTTCCTTAATCAAAGCAAAGGACAAGAACAATGATTTCTTCTTTGTCATTGAGTGAAAAATGATATCTGCCATTGAAGGCACTGGGATTAAGCCTCGAGGAAACAATGAAGACACAAAGACACAGTGTTGTGCGCACACATTTAAAAAATTATATGCAAAAGAGAAAAGGTTTATTCTGCGTGGTTGCCAAGATTAGAATTTGGACCAATAGGTAAAAATTCTACACTGAGAAAGAACACGCTGGGGATGCTGGGATAGCTCAGCAGTTGAATGCTTGCCTCGTAATTGTAAGGTCCAGGGTTCAATTCCTGGCCCCAGCTCATGCAATCCCATATGCTGAATTGCAGCACAACTGGTAACTGCCATGATGGCATGGTAGTGACATCCACCTGTGTGGAATGAAACCATGTCACAACTAATGATGTACAAGTATGGAGACTGCTCTGGGCCCTCCCCCTTCTCTCTCTCTTACCTTCTATAAAACAATTTTTTTTTAATCTTAAAAAAATAAAGGACATGCTAGTAATTCTTGACGTCATCCATTTATCCAGGCATTGAGTCATTTGATAGCCACCCATTAGGAGTCCACTGTGTGCTAGGATGGCCCTAGGAGCTTGGTGAGTCAAACAGAAATGGTTCTTGTCTTCATGGTTGGCCAGAATCCACCCTGTGACAACTTCGTCTTCGTTTTGAAGTTGAAGTATTGTGAGTTCTTTGTCAGTGAGATAAAATGTGGATAGTCACCAGCTAACCCTTCTCCTGTCCCCTCCACTTCTTCCTGCTTCCATTGTAATGAACCTTACTGAACAGGCCAAAATCAAAGCACTCAGAGCCTTTTTTCCTCCAGGGAGTGGAGCCGTGGATCAAATGCAGACGTGACATGGTCAGGGACACAGTAAGCAGGCTGCGCCAGGTAACCCTGGTGGGAACACATTCTGATGTGGGGGCTTGGGGGGAGGTGTGTTTTCTCGGTGCAGATGACTTTCCAGCTAATAGCCCATCCCTCAGGGACCCACACAGCTGTCCCAAGGCCTGTCCGGGGTCTGAGAGAGAAAATCCATCAGCCATTCACGACTAAGCCAGGGAGCATTTCAGCTCTCTAATGGGGTCATTAGCTGGGTAACAGATGAAGCTGAGCGGCGACAGAAGGGCAGAGGTAACAGAAGCACGAGAGAAAAATACACAGTGAGCGTCCACGTTCTTTCAGAACATGTTTTCCTCAAAATTCCCTCTACTGCTCAGCATCATGAAATGTCAGAAACCAAGGGATTTGTCATGAGCAACCCAAAGAAGCTGAGGTATGCCACGGGATGAGAAAGGGCCTTGCCACCAGGGAGGGAGGGATGACAGAGTTCTAGCAGGCAGCAAGCTAACCGCTGTTAACGAGATCACAGGGTGCTTATACACACACTCTCTGCGATTCTGTGAGCCCCGGAAGTCAGGCAGGATGATTCGTGAGAAACAAGGGACCTTGTCCTCAGCAGAAAGTTTAGTCTTAGGAGTTTGTCCCATTTGTTGACTTGTATTAATCAACCTTGCTTTCTGACTATAAAAAATAACATACGAGGATGTCCATTGTGGAAAGTACAGAAGAAAATAGAAAAGAAAAGAAAAATCACCCAGATCCCATAGTTTAAAGATAAAAGTGATTAACTTAAAAAAAAATGATTTATTTATGCTTGTCCGTTACAGTTGACATCTAGTATTGCTTTATATTAGTTTCAGGTAGACAGCACGGTGGCTAGACATTTACATAATTTATGCAGGGTTACCTTCTTATTGATGAGCCTGCAGTCTTCTGCCTATGCACATGTGTACATCTCCCCTTTTGCAAAATGAAAAATCATATTTTCAGAGTTTTATAAACTGTTTTTTTCTCACTTAGTATATCATGTACATTTTATGAGGTTTTCCTCCACAGTGAAAACTATTTTTCATGAATATTATTTTCAAGTCTACATTGCATGACTACATCAGGTTGAAACATATAAAATTAGTGGCATTCGACCTTTTTTAACCTACAGAAATGACAGTTCCACATGGTTCACCTGTGTGATCATTGATTTCTCCAGCCTGATATTCACTGACATTTAGATGGTTCCTAAATGTTCTCCATTATACAAGCTGCAGTGAACTTTGTATCCCGAGCTTGTGCACACACTCGTAATTATTTCCTGATGGTCAGTCTACTAGTTACATGCTGCTGTGTAACAAATTAACAGCACAAACGTAGCAGCTTAAACAACACACATTTCCAGCAGTTTCCATGGGTCAGGTTTAGCTGGGTCCTCTGCTTCATTCACCACTTCTCTCAAGGCTAAATCAAAGAGGTAGGCTAGAGAGCTGAGGTTTTATCAGGCTTATCTGAGGGGGCAGAATCAGCTTCCAAGATCCTTTAGGTGGTCGTGGGCAGGATTCCATTTCTTGTTAGCTGTTGACCTGAGACTTCCCATAAGTTCCTTGCCAGGTGGGCTTCTCCATAGAATGGCTCACAGCATGGCAGCTACATTCATTCAAGGTAGCGAGGCAAAGAGTCTGCTAGCAAGACAGGAGTTACAGTCTCATGTGACTAATCTTAGATTTGCCATATTCTGTTGGTTATTCATAGAAGCAAGTCCTGCCCACACTCAAAAGGAGGGGATTGCGCGTAAACACCAGGAGGGGTGGACCCCTGTCCATCAGAGTCTTGAGGTGGACTTGCCAGGTGAAATGATATGAACCATTTTGAGAGTTCTGGATATAGCTGCATGACTTGACTTCCCACTAGCAGTACGTAAGAGGACCCCACTTTCTGCAATCTCACCAGAGCTGCCTATTTTCATTTTTTTAGAAGCCTTTTAATTTGATAGTGAACACATTTGAACCTGTTTTTATTCATATTCTTTTAAGAACTTTTTTTTTATGAACTAGTTATTGCATTTCTTCTTTTGTAAGTTGCCAATTCATATTTTTTGCCCTTTTTTTTAAAGAAAAAAAGGCTGCTCACCGTTTTATAATAATAAGGGTTTTATTAACCATTTTTCATGCCCATTTTGGATACTGTGTCTTAGGGTTTTGTCATTTGTTTTAAAATCTTGGTTACAAAATTTACAAAAAATATTTACTATTTTACATGGTCAAATCCACCAATAATTTGCCTTACAATTTCTTCTCTTGCTCTTATTTCTAAAAAGTCTCTCACCCCCAAGTCAGATAAATTATCACCTCAAGTTTATTTTTTTATAGTTATTCCATAGTTGCATTATTTCTCTTTAACTCTTCAATTCAGTGGTTCACCTTCCTCTCGCCTGTCTCACCTGGGCCATGGTGTGATTACACCTCACTAGTGAGGGTTCCTGAGAAGGAGTGTTAAAGTCTCTCTCATTGGTCGGTTGGCAGGAAGGAGGGTGAAAATACTGATCCCTTCATTTTCAGTTTTCTGCTTTCTTGCATTGATTAAAACTTCTGAGGGAAGTTTTAAAATAAAAGAGATAGTAGTGGGTATCTTTGTCAAGGAAGTCCCTAGTAGTTTACCATGAAGCCTGGTGTTTTTTTGTTGTTGGTTTGAAATAGATATTCTTGATCAAATTTATTCCCAGTTCAGGAACATTTCAAATGTGTCTTTAATGGGTGTTGGCTTTGAGGAGGGGCCATTCATTTAAATGATCCCAGTGTTTTATTTGAACTATTGGGATAAATCTCATTGGTTATGGCACATTTATCTCTTAATAAACTTCTGGCTTTAAGTTGTCAATATTTTTTTAGGATTTTGGCATTTATAGTTAAAGCGAGATTGGTTATTATTGTTATTTTGGTAATAGAGTTATGCTAACCTGATTGAATACTTTGGGAAACTTTCTCCTTTGCCTATGTTTTGCTGTAATTTATAAGGTTTGGCATTGCTGGTTTTTTGAAAATTTAAAAGATCTTTTCTTAGAGTTGCCTGGGTTGAAGGCTCGTAGAATTAACTGTGTAACAATCATTCAGATTCCCTACCATCGACTGTCTAGTCAATTTTTCTGTCTCTTGTGCTAGTATGGTAACTTATAATTTCCCTACAAATTGGCCATTTTATTGAGTTTAAAACTTGACAGGTAAAAGTTATAATAGCTCTATAATATTTAAATCTAACTTTTGATCTGTGATTACATTCCTAATTAAAAATGCTTGTTTTATTTTATCCTGGATTAGATATGATAAATTATCTATTATTGATTTTCCAAGAATAAATTTGTATATTTTATATCAATTATAGTAGCTTTTCGTTTTTTTCTAAATCATTAATGTCGTCATTTATTATTACTCCTTTCTCTTCTTTTTCATTTTAATTTTTATTATGGGAAATGCTCAAACACACTCAAAATTAAGAATAGTATAATGTACCCTTACAAACCCATCACCTCGCAAAATTTGGCCACCTTTGCTTCATCTTGCCTTTTCTCTTTTTTTTATTTGCTGAAGTATTTTACAGAAAACCATAGAAATCATGTCATTTCATTCCTATATACTTCAGAGTGCATCTCTAAAAAATATTTTCTTTATCTCCTTAGATGTGTATTGTGGTCCTTTTTCCATCTCATTGAATTGATTTTTCTTAGTTTATTGACTTTTTTCACTCTTTCTTACATAATAAGAAAATAATTCAAGACTATGAATTTTCTTCTAAGTACAGAATTAGCATCACATATTAATTTGATATGTAATATTCTCAATGCCAATATTTTCAAAGTGAGCTATAGTCAAAGTTTTGATTCTTTGTCTAGTAACAATATAGAATAAATACATGTTTATAAATATTCTTTTGGCTTTCTTGTTTAAGTATTCTAGAAGCAATTCTAGTTTTGGTGCAGGACGATCTGTTTTGCAAGTAGATTCCCTGGGAAGCAAGGATCTGAGATGGCAATTAGCATTCAGGGGATTTATGATCAAGTGACCCTGGAGTCAAATGACACTTGTGGAAGGGACAGAAAGGAAGCAGAAATGAGCAGAGGGAAAAGTTGATCTGCAAAGATTCTCAGTGCAGGTCTCTGCTGGACCCCACAGAAAGCTCTGAACTGGGAGGAGTTGTCTGGAGTTGGGGGCTGGAGGACTGGCCTTTATTTCCCACATCAATCATTGAATGCAGGCTGCCTCAGGGAGGGGCCGTGCTCTGGACCCTGCAGACCCTGACCCTGCCTGGCTGGCAGCTGACTGCTGGCCAGACTCCCAGGGGCTGGGAGAATCCACTCCTCAGTCTTGAAGGTGAATCTGGGCAGGGCTCCAGAGCCTCCATCACAGCTGAGAATTTCTAAGTTTGGGGATTTATCTTTTGTAAATGATCCACCTATGTTCAAGGATCATATTTATTCTTCAGAAGGCTAAACGTCTAATATAGATGTATTACTCAAACTTGCTGATTTTTACCCAGTACTTAGTTTGTTGAAGAGTATTAAAGTATTCTAATAAAATTATAATTTGGCTACTTTTCCTTGTATTTTTAAACATTCTTTTAGGGATGCATTGAGCTCACCTGGTGAGAACTGAAGTTCAGCATATGAGTCCACACATTCAATCCTTGAACCCTGGGGCGGCAAGATGAGTGTTTAACTCACTGAGACAGAGAGAAGGGGGAGGGCCCAGAGCAGTCTCCATTATTGTACATCATCAGTTTTCTACATAGTTTCATTCCACACAGGTGAGCATGAGGCCGCGCAGGGTGGGATCTGGGCTGGGGGCCTCCTGTATGGGAGGCATGATCCTGTGAGCTGGGGGTTGAACTGGGGGCCTCCCACATGGGAGGCTCACCCCAGCGAGAACCAAACTGGAGACCACACTCCAGTTTAATATATGGGTCTGCACAGGCCAGGGCTGGGATTCAATCCTCAGACCCCAGGGCTACAAAGCAAGTGCATATGTAATTCTTAGATCATGATATTTTCCCCTCAAAACTGCACTGTTCATTGTTTCATGTTGAAGAGAAGTTTGAGGCCTGCCTAGTGTTTGTTTCTTAGTATTAACATTTTCTTTGTCATTGAAATTGACCAAAAATTTCACCACAATATCTAAGCGTTTGTCTCTTCCCATTCTTTTTTCATTTCACCACAATATCTAAGCGTTTGTCTCTTCCCATTCTTTTTTCCCGGAACTTGTTAAGTCTGTTTGATTTGCAGATAGATGTAATTATTTAGCTCAGTAAAGTTTTCTTCATTGTATCTAGTGTTCTTGCCTCTCCTCCTCATTCTACAATATTGGGTGTTAATGGATCCATTCTCTGTGTCTTTTATTTTTCCTTCCTCATTTATCTGTTCCTGAATTAGGGGAGATTTTCTTCAGCTTATTTTTGCATTTTTTATTTGATCCTCTATAATATGCAATCTACTGTTTAAAGCTTGTATTGCAACTTTATTTTTAACTTAACAAGATGTTTTCTATTTCCATGGTATTTTCCAGTTTTACAAATACCCATCTCTGACTATCTCTTCTAGTTAGATAAGTGCAACACCTTATTCCATCTTATCAAGAAAATTTCTGGACTTTCCTCCTTAGGGTAACTCTACAGTGTTGGGACTTCTTCTTTATCCCCTTTTTCTGAACTTTGAGTGTTTTTCATGTGGCCACACATTGTTCTCTGTTGGATTGCATTTACAGAGTGAGCTCCATGTGTATCATAAATTGGAAGCCTGAGTGGATTCTAAGAAGGATTTTGTACATCTTTGATTGAATATTTCAGGTCAGATTTGCGTAAAAGAGAAACATTAAGCTTATTGCCGTTTTTCTTTTCATCGATTCAGCTGCTTAGAGAGATAAGAGAGATAGCCAAAGTCAAAGATATCTCTGGCAAGGAAATCTGCCTGTGTGAAGGGTTTTCTTTTTCTTGTTTGTGGGGAAGCCAGAAGTGGCCGCCGTCTTTGACCAGCAAGATGAAAGCCAGGTTCCTTGTTCACGGTCCGAGTACAAATCAATGCCACGGGGGTTGCACTTGTTGTGGCTACTGGCTCCACTTCAATGTGCAAAGATCCTGGTGGGTTCCAAGATCGTTGTGATGCCTTCATGGCCCACCCTGGCTCCCAGCCAGGGGTTTGTAAAGTCCCGCTAGGGTCTTTCCATTTGCTTTCAGGCTGGTTGTTCGGACACACAGAGGCTTACAGCTGAGCTGGGGCCTTCTCCCATGCTCGCCCTGTCAGCCCTATACTTTGATGAACATCTTCAAAGTGCCTCTGGCTTGGAGAGTTGCCAATTCTTAGCTTCTAGCACAAACAGGGTGTCTTGTGGTTGAATAAAGGAACAACAAGGTTTTCTGTGTTTATAGTCTGTTGGTCGTCTCAGTGGTAGTTTGGGGACCATAAGGGGAGAGAAATGGGTAATCAATACCCTTGGGGAGTACTTAATTGCCAGTTTGATTCTGAATAGGACCCAAGGGAATCAATTGTTCAAGTTTATGGGTAAAGGAAAGGGAGAAAGAAGCAGTTGAGTACAGAAAGGCAAAGAAGGAGAGGAAAAGAAAGGAGCCACAGAACAGAAAGAAGAATGAGCCAAGCCCACAAAATGGTCTGTCTGCCTACTTGTGCCTTATGATACTACCCACTGCTCTAGCCAGCTGTGTCCAGCGTTCCTAGGACGTTCCCAGATCCTCCAGGGACATTTGAGGACCATGACAGTGCTAAGGGGGCTGTTCTGGGTGAGCTCCTTGCTAGCCCCCTTCCCTTCTGCTACCCACTCTTCTAGGGAAAGAGGGCTTCTATAGGATTGATTGATTTAGCTTTGTCTCATTCTTGAAAGGCCTTGGAAATGGATTGTGAGGCCAGATCAAAAGCAAGACAGATGTCCACACCCCCTGCTGGTGAAAATGAAAAATAACTTCCCCTCGTTTTCCCCAGTTCTTAGAGAGGTCATTGGTTTGGTCTTCTTACTCAAATGGGGGTGGGAGGATAAGGGCAGAAGCAGAAAGGGAGGCAGACAGAGAGAGAGAACAAAATGCTCCAGGAGTTAAGGACTATTATCAGGAAATAGATTTTCCTATCCAGAATACAAAACAAATAGTGAGGCCTTGTAAGTGGGCCTAGAGGGGAGATAGAGAGACAGGGCCCTCCCTGCGAACCCTTCAGAATGAGGATTGGATTTCGGCTGCATACTTAATAGATGTCTGTGTGCCTTCCCATCACATTACAGTCTGGGTGAAAAATCATCCCAGGCCCGCCAAGGAAGATAGATCTGCATGAACCTAGTTTTCATTGCCAAGGGCCATGTTATCACATGGGATTTCTTTATGGGTCAACATGGCTGATTTATTAATATGGGAATCCTGTGGGTATCTATTAGGCCTCCTAGACTGTGGTCACCACGGAGACAGCTTTTATATGTGTTGTTGGGGCACATGGCGAAACCCCTGGAACACATTTGCTTAAAAGAAGAAGGAAGGCACAGAGATCTGTCTGGGCTGCTCTGAGCACTCAAGGCCGGTGTCCAGGGATGGCAAATGAACCTGTGTTCTCATTGCCTGATACGTAAATGTGGGCAGTAGCATCACCTGGCTGAATCTCAGTTTCCTCAACTGTAAAAGGGGGGGTCAATGAGGTATGATTATGCTGAAATACGATTGGCATGACTAACAAGGTAATAATACTGTTATATGCATTTACTCACTCATGCTACAAACATTTATTGAGCAACTGCTATGGGCCATGCACGTTGATGAGTGTGATCAAGGTGGGCACGATCACTGTCCTCATGCTCCAAGTCCAGTGGCTGCCTAGATAACTAGCCTTGTTCCCCTGTCTCACTTGCAGACTCGCTTCTTTATTCTTGAAATTCAAAACATTTACCAAGAAGTCTAGGTGTTTGTCTTTTCTCATTACTTATTCCTGGAACTTGCTGAGTCTATTTGATGTGCCAATAGAAGTTGTTCTTCAATTCAGCAGTTTCTTCATTATTCCTGCACGCTCCCTTAGCTGCTTCCTATTAGACAGTAGTGTCCTGGATTCATCTCCACATTTCTTCTTTCTCCTCTTCTTTTTCACATTTTCATGGGCTGTGACCAGGGTTTGGAGTCCCCAGGAATTTGCTGATGGGCATGACCCACTGCCCAGTGAGACCCAGATTATCAGCTCTCTGGACGGCTGTTACCGTTCTGCCCTCTGCCTTCCACGTGGGTGCAGAGGGGAGCTGAATTGGCCTTTTGACATCCCGCTCTTTTCGTGATAACTCACACCACTGATTGAGAACAGATCTCACCCGCCTCGGTCCTCCATCCCAATACTCAAAATACAAACGCACTGAACAGGAAGTCGAGGAAATTAAGGACGTCAGGGATGGGGACAGGCTCAAACACAACAGGTAGCCTGTCAGCCTTTCCTTTAGGGAGCACTCCTAGCAGTTGAAGCAAATCAGCTGCTCGTGGTCAGTCACCAAGTCGATACCTACGTTCTGCCACCGAGCTTCCCTGCTTATCTCAGCACAGGACAAAAGGACACTAGAGATGGGCAATGCTGTGGTCAGTGCAGAGCCAAGAAGGCACCGTTTATATTGTCATCTATGTAAATGGCGTGCCCTGGATCACATGTGAGCGTCTCCCAGTGGGCTTGGCAGGGTTGGTAGTCCCTAAGTGACCTAATTATGAGTGGCTTCAGTTTTCTCCTGTTTGTCTTTGCTTTTTCTTTCTTTCCTTTTTTACATGCTTTGGATGCCCCATAATTTTCATGTTTTACCACTAGTGTGACTATTACTATTATTTGTTTAGTGTATCACTCATCACTTCATTGTTTGTGCAGGATGACCACTGCTCAGGACTTTCCCGGTGTTAGCCCTGAAAGTTCCACCCCTCAGGAACAAACCGAGATAGGTGGACATCCTATCAATGTGATAGAGAAACAGCATGGCAGATGAATCACCAAATGAAAAGCAAAGCCCTGACATGAACCTGGGGAGCTGCAATAGGAAGTGTCACCTGAGGCTGAGGCATTAGGACATTTGCCTTTGATCCCTGAAAGGAATCCTGGAACTCAAGAGCCACATTTTCAGATGTGACTGGGAAGGGCGGCAGCTTTCCTCACCCACCCAGACACGGGGTAGGAGGCAGCAGGGATGGCACACGCGCTCAGCCTTTGTACGCGGTGACCCCCACCCTACACACACACACACACGCACACGACCTAGTCATTTCCAGACTCTGGCCAATCAGACTGACAACTTTCCCATGGAGAACAGTGACTATGGGGCTGGAGAGGAGGCCAAGAATGACAGAGTACGTGGAAGTCCCCTTCCCAAGAAGCAAGGCGTAAATGCTAAGAAAGGAGGGAGGAGGCACCTGTTAACACCAGTGGGCGTAAGAGCGCTGGGAAGAGCAGCCGGGCACTGATTGCTTATTGTGGTGCAGGCGTCCTGGGATGCTCCTCACATACAGTCGCTTCTCTCCTTCTGTGAGTGGTCCTTCTCGTGCCTCCATCATTCAAATGAAACTGGGGCACCGACAGGGGAAGTACAGAGCTGCGATGCCCAGGTCTGTCTGGGTCGAATTAGGTAATGTGGGTTGTTGTCACAAATCTACATCTGCATGATTTTGGTTAAGCCCCTTAGCTTGTCCTCGGTTTCTTCATCGGTCAAGTGAGGCTGATAGTCCCCCGACTAATCTCATAGAGATATTATGAAGGGCCAGGGAAATGGTGGAAGTGGGGGTACTTTAATGATGTTACTCATATCAATTACTTTCCTATGGTTTCTATTATTATATCAGTGACATGTGAATCAAGAATAAAAGAAACTATTTGGGTTCAAAGGTCAGCCCTGTGATAGGGAGCGCAGGGACATTTCTAAGTTGCATTCTTAGACAAGTAGAGTAAGGTGCTAGGGTGAAGTTTGTGCCCAGACCAAGATGTCTGTTTTCCTGGCTTTTGTAGGTGCCTCTGTGTTTTTAGGGGCTGGGAAGTGGGGGGGGGGGCGTCTGTAGTACAACGGGTACACATGGAGACCTAGCCAAAGCCTCTTTTGATTCTTCATTGACAAATCATCTAGTGTTGAGACTCCCACCTATAAAATGGGAATCATGGGCCCAAGGTGGTTAGATGCTCTAGATGGTGGTCAGAGCGCAAATCAATATACCAAAATACCGGAAACGGATGGACATTTTCACCCACCGCCGCTGATGGGCGGCTTTGGACTGAAACACCCAGTGAAACAAGAGAGAGTAGAACAAGGTCTATCCAAACAAGCTGACCTCTGCTGAGCATGGCTTGGCCCTACCAGGAGTCTTGCTTTAAGGCAGGGACAGGGAGGAACCAAATGGTCTCTCTAGGACTGTCACCCTTAAGAATCTTTGATGTCATCTGCCAGCATTCATCATGAAATTGTGGACCTCAGAAGCTGGGAGTGACCCTGGAAATCACCTGGTCCAGTGGCTTCAGCTGACAAATCCTTTCCCAGGAACATACAGCCAGTTAGTGGCAGAGCCCAAAACTAGACCCCAAGTCTCCTGACTCCCAGTTCAGCACTCTTTCCATCTGGCCAACCGCCTAGAACGTAGTTTGATTTCCAGGATGGAGAAGCAGGTTGTACCGTGGGGCAGGTAGGTGAATGAGAGCTGTGAGCAGGCCTGGTGGAGAGCGAAGGAGCAGGGCCTGAGGATGGGGCAGAGAGAGAAGAGTGGAAGAGGAAAAAGAAGAGATGCGGAGGGCACAGGAGGAGGCAGTGTGATGGAGAAACCAGATTTGCAATAAATGTGAGGGATGCTATGGAAATTACTTTTTGAGTGGCATTTAATTGGTTTATTAGTGTAATTCAGTTGCAGTTTGATTTGATTCAGACCTCTGATGTGTGTGATCCACCGCCCACCAAGGACACTGGCAGCCTTTACAAACAGCAACAAAGGCAGACGTGAGAGGAGGAGGTGGTGGTGGGTGATGGAGGATGAGACTGAGGGGAACAGAGGGAGAGCAATCAATAGAGCAGAGAGATGAAGAGGGAGGAGGAGAAAAGAGAAAGGAAGGGCAGAAGAAGGGCTAGAGGAGAGAGATGGAGGAGAGAGAAAAGCTAAGGAAAGAAGAGATAGACAGAAAAGAGATAAATAACAAGCAGAGGGCTGGAGACAGAGGGGTGTGATAAAGTGATTCTGAGAGGAGTGGAAGAAAAGCAGGGGCCAGGGAGAGAGAGATGGGGTAGGAAATGGAGTAAATACAGCAAAGGGGAAGTGAGAAAGACCTAGGAGACTACAGAGTATAGATGCTCAGAGATCACAAAGAAAGAGCAAACACGGAAGATAGGGTCCAGGGAGAGAAGGAAAAAGTGTAGGGGAGCAATGGGTTACACATATGCGGCACGTGCGCGTGTGCTCGCACACACACACACACACACACACACACACAAACACACACACGAGCTATGTCTTGCGCATCTCCTGATGTCCTGGAGGACCCACTGGCTGGATGTTCTCTGGGCTCCTGACACTCAGGTGGCACCAGGAACTTACCACCATCCAGGTTATTTGCCGTCCCCAGAAAGGGAAGCCCTTCGTGTCATTGGCACTGTTCCCACCTGGGTGACAGGAGTCAGTGTGTGGATGGGGGACCGTGGGAAAGCAGGAGAGGGTCTGGGGACACAGACTGGAAGCCTCACGGCCAGGGAGATAAGGGCCCTGGGAAAAGAAGTGTTGGAGGTAAAGCTTCCAACGATGCTTGTCCTGCCTCCCAGGTCAAGGTGGGAGCACCCCCAGCAGGCTCTCGGAATAGTGTCATGCCGTGATTGTGGGCACAGGCTTTGAACAGAAACGGTCTCCACTGTGGGACCTGGGCCAACTCCTCTCCCCTCTCGTAGTCACTTTGTGCAACAATGTCGTTCAAGGCAGTCCCTGTGTCATTAGGGTTGCTGTGAGGAAGCAGGAAGTTAATGTAAAGGAAGTATCCAGAAAAAGCCTGGCACATTCAGAGTGCGTGATGTCTTATGACTTTTATTATTAATAAGAGAGAGCACCGGAGACACCCAGCTGAGCTGGGATATGAGAAGGGCAGTGTAGCGTTGTGGTTATGACTGGGAACCCTATAAACCTGAGTGTCTGGGTTTGGGTCCCAGCTTTGCCACTGAATGAACTTGGACGAGTTAACCCCCTCACTGTGCCTCAGCCTCTTCACCTGTGAAGTGGGGATGAAACTAGTTCCTGCCCCATGGGATGGGTCACAGGGATCAAATGCGATGATACAGAGGGAATTCTTAGAGCGGTGCTGGCCTGTAGTCGATGTGAAACGCATTGGCTCTCATCAGTGTGGCTGGGGCCGAGGGCTGAAATATGGGCACACCCACAGTCATGCATTCGGTGCAGAGCTGGGATTTGAACTCAGACCTGAGTGCTGCTTTAGGACATCCTAAGACTCCAATTCCTGTCCCACGATCTTTCCACATGGCCACACTTTACAAAGGTCTCCCACCCCACCATTGCCAGCACCGTGTGGCTTGTTCCTCCTGAATTGACCTTCAGCCACATCTTTGTTGCAAATGCCTCTTTTTGAGAAGGAGGGAAGACGGGAATGTATTGCAACCCAGACTTTGGAACTCCCCAGCCCTTGTCACCGTCCCCCACCCGCTCCCCACATAGATAGACGCACCCAGTCACACACACAGTCACACCCTCCATCTCCATCTGCCATTCATTATGGGAGCTAAGTCAACACGGCTGAGAGTAATCGTCTGGGGACACAGGCTGGGCTAATCTGTAGTGCTGATCCCGGGGACCTGTAATTTTCATCAGTGCCATATGACTTTTTATGGAGCTTAAAAATGCACACACAGCTAATGAGCTGTAATTCTGAAGCGCTCTAGTCTTGATTGGGACTAATTATTTTTATAAATAATTAACAATCCCAGTAACCCACCAATGGGGAAAAGAGGCCAAATCAAACTGCACCATTAATTATCCCAGGACAGGGTTTCAGGACCCCTTTCTGTCGTCTCAGCCTGGTCTGGACAGTGAGAAGGAAGCAGAGATCCCACATGACCCACGTCAAAGAGCCTTTCCCATGGCTCCTGGGGTGAGGGATTGGGGTGGGTGGGGGGGTAGTAACAAAGGAGTTTGCCCCCAGATCATACATCTGTAGAGTGTGGCAAAGCACAACCCGAATCTGGGTCCCCATATCAGGACTGCATCCATGACTTCAGAGGAAGGAGGGAGGTAGTTCCCAGGGCCACGTGCCTTTCTTCTTCTGAGAATCAGATCATGAAGGCTGAGCTGCGGGGGTTATGCTCACAGTCTTCCCACAGAATTCTCCAAAGGCCTCCTAGGGTTTACCATTTATTGGGATAGGAACAGCAGGCAGAGAGCTGGGCTCAAGTCCCACCTCCAGCTTCTGTTTGTTATTTGATCTGTGATGTGTGAATTCTCCAGGCCTCGGTTCCTTACTTGCAAAATAAGGACAATTATAATGTCTGTTGCGTTAAGAGGTTTTGAGGACCCATTCATTTATTCGTTAAAAAAATACTTACTGAGTACCTACTATGTGCCAGACACTGTTCCAGGTGCCGGAGATGTAACAATAAATATAAGAAAATCGTTGCCCTCGTGGAACGTCATTTCTAGCGGGAGGAGAGAGCTATGCAAGTAAATACACAATATTGTAGCTGGTGGTGAGTGCAAAGGAGAGAAGTGAATCAGAGTAAAGGCATTCGGGAAAGCCTGGCATTGTGCGGGGTCCCTGCTTTCCGTCCACCCCATGTTTATGTCACTGTTTAAGGAAAGTCTCAAGGAGGAAGTGCCATTTGAGCAAAGATTTGCAGGCAGTGTGGGAACAATCCAGGTGACACCTGGGGGTGGGATGGGGGGAGACCCATAGAAGTCAAATGTGCCAATGCAGAGACCTTGAGGTGGGCGCATGCTTGGCCACCATGGTTGGAACAACTTGAGAGAAGAGGAGAATGATAAGATGAGATTAGAGAGTCCACTGGGAGCCAATCTTCGCAATGATTTTTGGTGATTATAAGGACTTCGATTTATACGGTGAGCCAGGAAGCCTGGACTTGAGGAAACGAGTGATACATTCTGACATCCATTGAAAAGGATCATTCTGGCTCGAGGAGGAGAAGAGACGTAAGGGGACCAGGGCAACGATTTAACAAAATGATGCAGCCTAGTGTGTTTCAAATGGCCAGTCCTATGTAATGATCAGTATTAGTATTATTATATCCTATGGCCCATTTAGGATCTTGTGTCTTGGACCATCACACACTCTTCATTTCTGAGTAGCACCTCCCAGAAACTGGTGCAGGCTTTGAGCTTTCCCCAAACCCCTTCTTTACCCAACCCACACTCTTTAGTCCCCAAATATTGAGTAAGCACATACTCTTGACATGACATGGTTTTCAGAAGCTTCCCCGTCTTTAACAGACTGTTCTGGGTCTGTTCCGGATCTCCTCTCCAGAAGGATTTGCCCATCATGCCCATGAGCCAGGCACGGTGCCAGGCTTTGGTGATGGTAATGCTGAATGAGACAGGCTCAGCTTTCCAGGAACTCTTGGGGATTTGTTCAGTGTCACTAATCACATAAACAAAACCATTCTGGCACATCAGTGGGTGTTAATAAGTTTTCCTCTTGAGATAGCATATGTATCTCTTGGAGACCTTGTAACTCAGTGCAGTTCATGTGGTGGGGTTTTAGGCAGAGTGACAGGCCCCTGGGGGGTGGGGGTGTCTTGGCATGTGATCCCAAACACACATGGTCTTCTTTACCGGCTTACTCGCTCATGTCTACTAGTTTGGTGAGAACAGCAGTCATAGCTGAGCTTTTTTGGCTACATATTTTGTATGATCATGGTTGGCACACAGTAGGTACCCAAAAATATTTGCAAAATAGATAAATGGGCCTCAAACTATGCTGTCTTATATGATAGCACCCACTACCTCTTGCTATGTGTATTTAAATTAAAAATTTAATTAAATTTTATGATTAAATGTATTATTGATTTATTACACAAATTAAAAATTCATTTTCTCAGTCATCTTAGCCATATTTCAAGTGTTCAGTAGCCACACATGTTTGTGCTACCGTACTGGACAGGACAGATACAATATGTAGGAGGTCTCGGTCATTATAGAACGTTTGCTGATCTAGAATGATGGATCTCAACGAGGAGACATCGTATCCCCCAAGCGATATTTGGCAGTGTTTGGAGATGTTTTTGTCACAGATGGCTGGGTGCTACTGGGATCTAGAGGACGGAGACCAGGGATGCTTCCCAACATCCTACAGTGCCCAGGACAGCCCCCCACAAACAATAGTTCTGAGGTTGTGATGCTACTTTATGGGTGACAGACACACATCTGTAACACTCAACAGTTTGCATTAATTGAGTTATCCTATGTAATTCATTTGCCCAGCCCTGGGAGATAATTAGGGCTAGTATCATCCCCACTTCACGGGGGTGGGGTAGTGAGAGGAGCAAGTCTCAGAGTTGTTATGTGACTCAGGAAGGAACAGAAACAGAACTCAAGGGTGCACGTTATAGGGGGGCTGTTCTTTCTCATTTCAGATTCTTTTAACAATCAGTTTTCTGACAGTGGAAGGAGTGAGTTGCTTCTCATTGAAAGTATTCTGATTGAGATCACTCCATAAAGCTGTGTTTCCAAAAGGCTTCCACGGAGTATGAGCCCACTCAACCACAAAAAAGTTTCTGTGCCTACCAATTTTCCATAAAGGCTGCATAACACATTCCCTTCCTGGGCCTTCTCATTGCTCTTAACACATTCAAGGCCCTGATAAGTCCTGCAACAACAAAAACTTTGTCTTCTTTGTTTAGCCTAGTGTTTCTCAGTCCCATCTGAGTACAGGGTTTCCTCCCCATGATAAGAGGAGCAAGCACTTTAGTGTACTGTAGAGCCAGTGTTCAATGGGACACATTTTGGTAAATGCTGCTTTGTAGCACAGTGAGACATGGAAAGAAATATTAAACAATCACTTGGGTCTGCTTGTGCCTAATATCTATGTGATCATGGGCAGTCCTGGCATTTGGGAAGAGTCCTTTGGTGTGTCTGGGTCTGGACTAAATGACTTACCCAAGGTCACACAGCTAGAATGTACATTTCAGAGCTTGGCAGGCATTTATTTCCTTTATTTATTATACCGTTTTCTGACTCCTGGGAGTCTATTTGATTCAATGCGAAGTCTTTCTCCCTGAGAGCCTGAATCAGGTGCCGTGTACCCCAGTCATGTTTCATACCACATTCCCAAAAAGAATTACATCACCTGCCTTATTTAGAATACGTCTCTGCGACAACAGTGGCTGGTCTTGTGTGGACATAGATGACTCCCATGTAGCAGTGGGTGAATGCTGGCTCATCCAAAAGAGAGGAGTGGGGCAATGAGTTTCAGCTGACAAGGACCACGTGTGTCTGTTAGGTGGCAATTGGGTAGGTGTTTCTGTCAGTGTGCAATAGTGTTTCTAAGGCTCATATGAATTAACTTGCGAACTGAATACATTTTTTTACATTAGCTGATTTCCAACCAAGTTCCAATAAAGGGATTATTGAGGATGCCCAACAGTTGAGAGGCACAGAGAGAGAGAACATGGCCGAGTCTAGAAAGGGAGGGCCCTAGGAGCATAGACAAATGGGAGTTCGGGGTGCTGTGTTTCCCAACATTTCAGACCCACATTGTTATCTGTGTGAGCTGTTTTGGGCAGCCCCATGGACACAGCACGAAAAACCATGTAATAACATGGTGAGAAAGCAATTGCCCTCTTAGTTCACTTTCTGGCCTTCCAACTGTCAAAGAGTTGCCTCAGTTTGGGACCGCTGTGTTTTTAACACCTTTTCACATGTGCTAACCTTCCTTTCTTAACAAAAAGGGGAGCAGGTACCAGGTTCACAGCCTGGGGCAGGTGCCCGGGCACAGCTGGAGTTTAATAATGTGCCCGTGCTTTCATCGTATCTGTTTTCAAGCTATCCTGTATTTCTGCGCAGGACACTTATTTTCCATTTACAGTTGTGATGTGAGGTTTCCTCTCTAACGAAATGCATGAAGTCAGCGAGCAAGTCAGTTTCAAGACTGACGTTAGGCAAATACTAGTGCCGGAAACATTTCCATCCATGGACAGAAATCACGAGGGGTCTTGTGTGAGCTGCTGAGGTTTAGGAAACATGTTTGAGGAAGACATGGCTTTGGAGAAAGCAAGTCTGGAGTAGGTGCTGGCTCTATCTCGTACCGGCTTGAGCAAAGCGTTGTGATTCCCTGAGTCTCAGTTGTGTGGTCAGTTAAGTGGGGTTAGTAAATTCCCTATCTTACATGGTTAGTGTGAAATAAGCATACAAGGCACATAGTAGAGGCTCAAATAGTGGAAACTCTCACTGCTTATTTTGTGACTAACATATCAATTTGTACGCGTGGTGCCTCTAAGGCAGGGGTTCCCAACCTTTTTATACCCTAGGGCGCATTCTAAAATATCGGTAGGGCGGCAGGCACCAGTTATTTCTAAGGATATTTATTATTGAACAAGAATAAAAAATAATAAACAAAAATAATTTTTAAATAATAAATTTATTGTACAAATTATATACACACAAAGAAACATATATACAAAACGTAATACAAAGTAAATAAAAAACACACGTATAATAAAATCATTAAAAAAAACATAAAAGAAAACATTAAAAAAACCAATCTGTCAGTGTGATCTTTGGCATTGCATTTCATTGGCCAGTGCCTCGTAATTAAGAGAGTATGACGACAACCCTGTTAGCAAACAATTATTAAGATGCTCATCGGTAAGTCGAGATCTATATCGTGATTTTATTAAATTCATGTTTGAAAACAAAGATTCGCATAAATACGTTGACC
>PVKE010003447.1:0-14261 GCA_004027555.1 Craseonycteris thonglongyai
TTAAATAAGCATAATTGTGGCAATAAATATATCCTTGAAAGGGAAGATAATTTTAATCAATAAAATTATTTCTGTATCCCTTCATTAATATTTATGTTTACATATTCAATACTGTGATGAATATTTCACATGCATAAATACAATTTGACATATTATGCATAGAGATGGATACATTTATGATGAGGGGTTAAGGGAATTCAAATGTTTTTTTAAAAGCCCACTATACAAGAACAATTATGGTTCACTTTAACAACTTTTTTATGATCATGTCAAGCTATCCACGGTATAAAAGATATCTTTTTTCAAAAATTAAATTTGTTGAATGTAACATTCATTAATAACATTCTAGAAGTTTCAGGTGAACAATTCTAATTATAGAATTATATATATCATCTGTATATTGCATTGTGTAATCACTACACAAAGTCAATTGTCCTTCCCTGAAAGTCCTCTTTCTAACACATTCTATTATTGCTGTTTGTCTTAGCTAGATTAAAATTGTGTACGAGACTAGAACTATGAAGATTACTTAAACCAGCATCTTATTTACCATTCAAATGCACTTTTAAAATTTATTAAATGACTTCAAAAACCAGAAGTGCTTTAGATTCATTATTCATGTAACACCTGTGTACACAAGGCAGTAGGTCAACCATCTACTTAGTAAATCAGTCAGGATGACAGTGACTCCCTGTAGCACAGTGGCGGGAATGTGGACCCCACATTAGTTTATTCATGAGAAGGGCTAACGACTTTCTCTACATCAACCCAAAGAGCTAAAGGAAACCAAACAGCATGGAAGTGCCCCCCTTTAGCCAAAAGTCAGTGAAATGTCCACTCAGATTTAGCTTTTATTTCTGACATATATCTGAAGAAATTTAGCAATGTGTTATGATCCATTCTAAGGCAGGTTCCAGTCACATGTAGTCTATTTTTTCTTTGATAGAATATATACTACCCTGAATTGTGAACCACCAACTAGTGAATCCTTCAGTCCTGTGAACCAACAGAACCCTCAATATTAATCTTTTATTGAAACATAAATGAAAGGAATGCTTTCCTTCTCCCAGAATTTTATGGACCATCTCCAGGTAAATGATTCCTAGATTTATATTTTTGTCTTTGGTCTCTCTCTTGAGTTTATTGCCCTCACTTCCAACAAACAGAGTAGCAAACTCTTTGTTGAGCTGCATCTTTCCTTCTTCAGGAAGCATAAGCGTATCTGGGTGAAGTGTAAGTTCAGTGTCTTGTGAGGGGAAGGAAGCAACAGGAGGAAAGAGTTACTCCTTTACCTTGCGTAACCATTAACCTTATCTCCTCTTTAACATGAGTCAGGTGCTCTGTGAGTAGTTCCCTAGAAGAAGAGAATAAAATGCTTTTGTGAGAAATACATAATGAAAGCATTCCTCTATTAAGAGCAAATTTGTATATTGGAGTAGTCACCTCTGTGTCTGCAATCCTTCACTGCCTTGAGGAATGTGATAAAGGATGGGAAATTTCAGAAAGCTTTGAAAACTCAGAGTGCTGTACCAGGTATAAGATCCAGGAAGGTGGACATGCAAATGGTGCTCCACTGAATGTAGAGGGGGCTGCTAAAAAGAAAGAAGGTGTCTAAAGAATGTATTTGATCACCATAGAACTTGAGCTACTTCAACACCAGCCTTTGCCGTAACCAAGGGTATAAGAGATTTCTGTATGCTGAGATCTGCTTTACTTCAGTTTGTAGTACAAAGTTGGTCATCTGCCTTCTATAATCTACTACTGCCTTATCTCCTTGTCTTGTGCTACCATTATTTCTGCTACCATTATCACATTTCTTCTTCTGTTCTTTTTCCTCTCACAATCTTTGTCCTTTTGTTTGACAAATATTTGTGAAGATAGGCATTGTGATAAGTGCTGTGGGGAAGAAACTATAAATAGAGGTATGAGGTGTGTACTTATTTAATTAAATAACGTAAATATTAGTTGTCCACTCATCTATTCATAGGAGAGCACTATAGAATTTGCCAAGGACAGACATCTCTTAGATCTGTACCGTGGGTTATTTCTATGCCATTCAACACAACAAAAAGACTTAAATTGTGTGGTTATGGTTTTTGATCTTGATAAGCTTCAAATTATGTATTTTAATTGATCCCTTATTAATAATGATCATGCCTTAGTGAAAATCTTGCTATTTCTAGTTGATTTATTTCAATTCTGAATGACCTCAGATACCACCTAAAAACATAAACTGGTAGCTATTAAAACTCTTGAGAGTTGGAAAAAAAGAGAGAGAAAGAATTGAGTCACAAAAGGACAAATGTTGTATGATTGCACTTAAATGAGAAAACTAAATTAGTCAAATTCACAGAAATAGAAATTAGAATGATGGTTACCAGGGGTTGAGAACAGGGGAAAGGGGAACTATTTAATGGGTAAGAACTTCAGTTCTGCAAGACGAAAAAGTTTTGGAAATCTATTCCACGACAGTGTAAATAGACTTAACACTGCTGAACTGCACACTTGAAGATGGTCAATATGGTCAATTGCATGATCTATGTGTTTTACCATTAAAAAAATAATAATTAATAGAATTATTTGACAGGATACTGTAAGAAAACAAAGCCAAGAGTTTATATTACACCTTCAGAGAAAAACTGTCACCTTAGGCATTTGCTCTTCCCTAAAACTCTTATCTTCATTTGGGCTACCAGTCATAACAGTGAGGTGTTGGTGGTAGAAAGTTTTTTCCTCTTATCCCCTCATAGGGACAGCATGAGGAGTTTGGCCTGGGACAGGAGACAGAATCTTGAAGAAAGAGTATAGGTTATCGAGGGCATAACTACAGAAATGATAGATGTGGTCAAACTTAGATTTAATTATAGAAATAAAAAAAAGAATTGAACATATTTTAAATATACCATCAGCTGTAGAAGCAATTGATAATAACAATTGTGCAGTAAGAACTGAGGGTTGTTGACTGTTGAGATAACAGCGGAAGAAACTGAGACTTAGAAGAAGTTAGGTGAGTTACCCAAGACCAACTACAGAGCTAGGAAGTAGTGCAGTTGGTCCCGGTAGCCAACTGGGTGAGTCTTACTTTTCACAGTTGCACTTTAACTGCTTCGCTTTGAACATATAGAATGTTGGGTAGACATTATAAATGATTGTTCCCAATTAGAGGAAATTGGATATGTCAGCTGCTCACTGTTTCTTTTCCCCTGACCTTGTTGTCAGGTGCTGTATGATGTTGTGTATTTGTGTTGCCCACTGACTGAGTACATGTTTAACGCAATAGGATGGCACTGGCATGAAGGGGAGAGCACAGTGGTTCCCACCACAGGGTGTTTCTTCCTCTCGTGAATAAGGTACCAAGGTAAGCATTATGGTTAAGATCTTGCTGAGAAGAACGGTCTCAAGCTCTTAAAGGCATAGGGAGGGTGCCACTCATCAAATACTCTCAAGATTTTTAATCACTGTGACCAAAAATGAGATGAAATGATGCCCTTATTGAATATTGTTTCATGTCTAGTACTTATTAAGACATTTATTAACCATAAAAATTTTTTTTTTATCACATGGCTATGCTGTATACATCAAGTGCATATGTATGGGTATTTGTAGGTAGTTGTCTCTAAGAAACCACTAAAATTCCAAAGAACCTAGTTTTCTTAGCTTTATAGTAGGAAATTTGGAGCATAAAACACTTTAAAACTGGAGTCCTATATGTCAGAAGGTCTGAAAAGCCAAAAGATTAGTATCAATAGCTTTCTTAATCCTATGCTGTATATGGGAACATTTGGACAATATGTTCTGTAGCTAAAGAACTCTATTTTCTCAAAAAAATTTGAACCAAAGGAGTTAAAAACACAAAATGTATCTAGAGGAAAAAAAGAATACTTTATTGCTGCTGAATTCACAAATCTATTAAGAAAACTCATTCTAATCTTTAGGTTTAATGTGCCCCTTTTATTCAGAAAGGCTTTTCTGTGTGTCTACTGTAGAAAAATGACACCAATTTACTTTCGTACTTTTCCAAGTCCCACTTGTCACGTTTTTAGAATTATCACAGTTGTCCATCAATTATGTCAAGGCAGAATAGAAAATTGGGCTGTGGGTTGTGTCCTGTTAAGGATATACACAGATTTCTATAAAACTTTCATGAGACTATTACCTCATTCTTTTCTGTAGGAGGATGACTCTTTTTTGTTTGTTTAATTTTGTGTATCTTTAACTTTTAGAACAATATGAACAGTTTTTAGTCACGAAGATCTTTTAGAATGTTCTCTCTGAGCTTTCATGATCTTGGAATGAGGCACTATTCCACCCACACTTTAGTTTGTATTCCTTGAGCTGAACTAATTGTCCGAGGTCACAGGACTCTATTGAGAGTTTTGTACATACAAGTGGATGTTCTGAATTATGCCCAGGGTAATGGAGCAAAATAGGCAATAAATTCAAAGTTTAAAAAATTAATACAATCTGCAATTTTAATGGTGCAAAGAAATTTAAAGGTCTCTGAGTTCAACACATTTATTTGGCAGATGAGACAACAAAGGTCCAGAGAGCCCTTAGGTTTGGCCAAGAGTCACATCGCCAGTTTATGGCAGAGTTAGAATGTTTTACCTCATAATTCAAATCTCTTTTTTTTTTTAAATTATGAAATGTTAAGGCATAGTAAAAAGTCCAGGGAATTACATAACAGCAGTTTTATCTACCACCCATTTTTGTCAAGCTTCTCATTTTCTTATGCATGTTTTATTTTTTTAACAAAATAAAACAGATTCAATAAAGCCCCTTGTATAATTTTTGCTGGTAATATTTCACAGACTGCCTTCCAGATTTGCTATTATTATGTCAAAATGCAAAAATAATGCTATTTTTATAATAGATGGTATTGTTTTTCATGGTTTAGAACAATATGCAAGTGAAATCATATTTTATGTACTCTTCTGAAACTTGCTTTTTATTTCTCACCATTGTTTATGAGATTTTTTTTTTTTAATACTGAAGTGCATAGCTATGGTTCATTCATGTTTACTTTTCATATTGTGGCCATTTTACAATGTATTTATTCATCTTCCTGTTGATGAATTTTTAGATTTAAAAAATTGCTGTTGCATACAATGCTATAAAAAATATTCTTTATATATGTCTCTGTGTGCACAAGTGCAAGAATTTCTTGGCTACATTCTTAGAAGTTGTGATACTTTAACTTGTCAGGTTATTCTACAAGGTGTGGTACAGCAGGGTTATATAACGCCAATCCAATGGATAAAAAATGCTTCATCACTGTGCCTTTATCTCTATTTTCCTCAGGAATAATAAAGTTGTTTATCTTTTCATATGTATATCAGTTAGCTATTGCTGCAAAAATACTGGGTAACCAAACACCCCAAAACTTAAAGGAAATCATTTATTTTAATGCATTTGCAGGCCAACTGGTGTGGTTCTACTTCAGGATGCAAGTCTGTAGATCTATGTCTGTTCCATGTCTCTTACCTTCCTTGGGCCAGTGGGCCAGCTACTTATTCTCTTCTTGCAGCAAAGGGAGGGGCACAGCATTCAAGCTCCATTACTTTAGGACATTTCAAATCCGTACTTCTGTTTTTAAAGACAGAGAAAGAATAACCTGGCACACAGTCACCAGAAAAGGTTGATATTATTCTATTAATGTCTGAAAAAAATGAAAGCAAAAATAAAGATTTAATAAAGATAATGACAACACACAGGAAATTGAGGATAACATAAAAATCAAGAGATAACATAGCCAAAAGTTGGCTCATTGAAGTAATACATAATTATCAAAGCTGGAAAGACTGGCAAAATAGAGAACATTCAAGTGAACATTATTTGGTGTAAAAAGACAATCACAAATACAGGAGAGAGTGAGAAATAATCAAAGAATGCTAAGAAAAGTATTAATGCAAATAAATTAGAAAAACTTAGTCTAAATGGACTTTTTCTGAGCAAAATCCACCATAACAAAAGTAACCCTAAGAAACAACAAAACAAAACAACATATTAGACCTATAACCATTAAATAAATAAAATTAGGAGTTACAAATATATTTACAAAGCAAAATCCAGTCTAAATAATTTTATAGATGTTTTATATAAATATTTAAGGAATAGATAATCCCTATCTTCTGCAACTACTACAAAGAAGAACAAAAATGGAGTAACCCCTCAATTAATTTTATGAAGTTATAACCTTATTATTGAAATAGAAAAACAGTACAAGGAAAGAATATCATAGGTCAACCTCACTTACAAACTTAAATGCAAAAGTCCTAATCCAAATATTAACATATAGAAACTAGCAATGCATTTGAAAATACATATGATCAAGGAAAACAAAGGTGATTAATATTAGAATATCTATGAATGCAATTTCCAACATTAACAGATTAAAGTAGAAAAAATATGTGGCCATCCTAATTGAAAATAAAACATTATTTGATGCAGTTCAACATTATTTGTGATAAAAATAATTACAAAGAAAACATTTTTGGAACTGAAAGGGACTATACTTGATAAACGTATCTACCAATAGTGTAGGGCAAACTTCTCACTTAGAAGTGAGATATTAGAAACATTCTAAGAGAATATTAAGAGAAAATCAAGAAGGAATGTCCAGATAAGTAGGAGAAAAACCTGTAATGTGAATCAGGAAGGCCAAAAAGAGAGTGCTTACTAAGAATAGTGTGGTTAAAGTGTTAAATGCCACAAGGTTCCTGGCAAAGTGGAAAACTAAGAAATATCTGTTATGTTCCAGGAAATTATTGAGAGTTATTATGTGTAGTGGTAGGATCACAAGGAATACCTTTAATTTCATTTAATACCTTTATAATGTCTTATTCGGAATACAAATATAAGCTGTGCTGCTACCTCTAAACCAAGCTTATTCTACCTGCAGCCCAGGATGACTTTTTTTTTAAGATTTAAAAAAAAATTGTTTTTGACAGAGAGAGAGAGAGACAGAGAGAGAGGCAGAGAGAAGCGGGAGGCCCAGAGCAGTCTCCATAGTTGTACATCATCAGTTTTTGACATAGTTTCACTCCACAGGAGGGTTTGGGGGGGCTGGGGTCCTTCTGCATGGGAAGCATATGGGTTTGCACGGGCCGGGGCTGGGATTTAATCCTCAAACCCCGGGGCTTCAAAACGAGCACTCAACCCACTGAGCCATACTGGCTTCCCCCAGGATGGCTTTGAATGCAGCCCAACACAAGTTCATATAGTTTCTTAAAACATTATGAGATTTTTTTTGTTTTGGTTTTTGTTTGTTTGTTGTTTTAGCTCATCAGCTATTGTTAATGTTAGTGTGTTATATGTGTGGCCCAAGACAATTCTTCTTTTTCCAACGTGACCTAGGGAAGCCAAACGTTTGGACACCCTTGCTCTAAATTAAATTTCAGTTTGATTAAAGAGATGAACTTCAAAAAATAAAAATGTAAAACAATAGGAAAAATATAGGTAAAAACTGATTAGCTGTTAGAATAAAAATGGCCCTTCCAAGTACAGAAGCTAAGAAAGATTTTATGAAGTTAATAATTTATAAGTTTATACAGTTCAATGTATGTCTTTTCTGGGTATTAATAATACTGAATAGTCCCAGCAAGCTCTAAATCAATATGATAATTAAGTATGCTAATAAACCACATTAACAAAATATAAATGCAAATAAATTGTGAAAACTTTTTTAACATATAAGAGAAACCGAGCTGCAATACATTTGTTATATAGTTATTATAAGTCTCTTAAAAATGAGAAATATGTCTGTGTCTATGAGCTGGTTTTTTTTTCTGTATTGATTATTCATTTATTCTATTTTTTAGATTCCACATATAAGGGAGGTCATGTGGCATTTGTCTTTCTTAGTCTGACTTATTTTGCTTAGCTTGATATTTACAAGTTCTATCCAATAGTTTGGTGGCTGCCAGAGAGACAGGGAAATAGATAGGGGGGTGGGGGGGGGGGAGATCCAAGTATATGGTAAAGAAAAAAAACAAAAACAAAACCTGATTCTGGCTGGTGAGTTCATGTTGCAACACATAGAAGATGTATTGTAGAATTGTATACTGGAACCTATGTAACTTTACTAACCAATCTCACTCCAATCAATTTAATAATAATAATTGTGAAAAAAAAGAAATATGGATGATCCAACACATTAGAAATGCAACATGAATGAATAAATGAATGAGTGAAGCAATTGAGACTTAATGGCCTTCACAGTTGGCTAAGATTAAAAGAATAAATTCCCGAGAAGGTTGTGGCTAATTGGGTACTTACATGCTGTAAATTGGTACAAGTTATTTTGAAGGACAGTTTGACAATGCAATACATATAAAATGCTTAAGTCTCCAAATCTTTTGATTAAGGGATTTAACATCTAGGAATTGAGTTTAAGAAAATTACTGGACCGCTGTACAAAGATTTATGTACAAGAAAGTTTACCATTAGGCTTCCCAATTAGTCTTTGAGTGCAAACAATGAAACACAAAATTGCATTAGGCTATGGAATGCCAACTTTTAGTTTTTACTCCATTTTTTAAAAACTTACTACAGAAAATTTTTTTCCAGTGTTTTGTGTCTAATAAAGAGCAGCTAACTCCATTTCTTAGAGAATGATTTGTAGCTTTTATAGGTATGTTATTTATTTTTTATCTTTCCTTTCAATATTTGCCACTGTTAATTAGAGCATTCTCCAGAGTGTGGGTTAGCAAATAAAATGTACTGAAATTGAAATCTGTGTATGATGTTAGGTTCTCTAAGGGGGGAGAGCTGTTAAGTGGGAAGAGCTCAAGGCTATTGTATCTAAAACTTTGTTTCAGATTTTTTTCAAAGATTTTTTTTATTGTTTGATAGAAGGTAAGAGAGAGGGAGGGTGATTGCCCAGAGGAGTCTCCATAATTGTACATCATTAGTTGTGACAGTTTCATTCCACACAGGTGGATGTGGGGCCATGCAGGGCAGGAACTGAACCGGGGGCCACCCCGATGGAAGGCCATAACCTTCACGGCCAAGCCCTCCTGGCGGTTACCAGTTGCACTACAGTTCAGCATATGGATTTGCACTGGCTGGGGCCAGGAATCAAATCCTAAGCCTCACAATTGTGAGGCAAGTGCTCAACCATTGAGCTATCCAGGTGTCCCCATATTTTAGATTTTTAATTTAATTTTTTTTTTTAAGATTTTTTTTTACTGTGGCATGATTTTATTTGCTGATAACTATATGGAGTACTGACTTGCAATGGAAAGATGCAGCTCCTCTATTTTTAACGCAGGTTCCTTTATGACCTAAGCTGTCTCTACCACATTCCACTTTTAGCACTGGCATGAGCATGGAGCTTAATGATTACTGAGTTTATTGGGTTATAGGTTTATTTATGCATCATCTTCAGAAGAGTGACCGGACTGTTTACTCTTTGGTTTCCTAGTTGATAATCAATTATAGTAACTGAAATAGTATTAATATTTAACCTCTATTTTCTTTTAGTTAGCAGGAGACATAATGATGGATGAGGGCCACTTCCTTTGAGAGCACTTTACTTCCTATGTTCTGGTCATGGAATTGTACACCATGACAAGATGACACCATGGCTATATTACTATGTAAACATCATTGAAAACTTTCCTTCCTGTTTTTTTCCATAATAAGTATTCTTGCCCAAAATCAAGAGTACAATTCCCTCAAAGTGGTCAATTTATTACCTTATTGGCAGTTTAAGATAATCTAAGTGTATGCCTTAGAATAAGATAGCAACAAAATGACTTTCTTTAGCCAAGTACTTTTATTTGGTAGTTAAAAACTGAAGATTATAGAGTTAATGAATGTCTATAACTTGTGGCCTGTTTACCTTTAGAAGAACCCTGTTTTTTGTTTATTTTTCTTTTGTAACATTTGACATGAGTCAAAGGATTAGTGGAAATCCTCTTCATAGCAAAGAATGGTGGTGCATGGGACTGTGCAACTTTGGAAATTATGTGGGGATCCCTGTTTGAATGTGACCCTAAGGGAGTGGAATTATACGTGTATTAGTTCTTTCATAGAGCTGTGTCTGAGAGCAGATTTGGAAGGCCATACCAGTTGGCAATGAGAAGGTAAGAAAGTACAATCAGAAGGAAATGTATGAGATACCAGTGTTCTCCTTAGGTTTGGAAGTCAGATATCCTAAACAAACAAGGTTGTTTATAAAACCAAGGAAATGGGGAATCCCTGAGGAGAGATACTGTACTTCCTGCTCATCTGACAAATGGAGTTTGTACTAGTTTTAATTTAATATGGGGGGGAAATGTGACTAGATTGGAATCCTGAGTATTTATAGAGAAATTTATTCTTAGTTACAATGCAAAGATTTAGTTTTCTCCTTCTCTGTCCTTCAGTTCAGTTTATCTACTGTTGCATAACAAAGTACCTCAAAACGGTGTCATAGAACAACTGTCATTAGGCTCATGGGTTCTATGGGTCAGGAATTTGGGGAGGGCACAGCAGGGATGGTTCGTTTCTGCTTTGCAGTGCTAGCCTCCTCAGCTAGAAGACTTAAAGGATGAGGGTGATTCATTAGATGGGGACTGGAATCATCTGAAGATCTGTTAAGACTCCTGTACCTGGTGGTTAATGCTGGCTGCGGGCTGGGATTTCAGCCAGGACACATATGTGTGGCTTCTCTTTGTAGTTGGGCTTTCTCATAACACAGTGGCTACTTTCCTAGGATGAGAGTCTCAAGAGAGAAATTCAGACAGAAGCTGTATCCAACTTTTCTACCCTAGCCTTAGTAGTCATACTTATCATTTCTACAACGTTCTATTTTCTGAGGAAATCACAAAAGCTTACTCAGTTTCAAGGTGATGAGACATACATGTAGGCTCTACTTCTTGATGAGGAGGTGGCAAGAATAGATAAGAGCTCGTGAAACCAAAAATATTGAAAACATTTTTGGAAAATACAACGTCATGCTCTCTTTCATCCCCACCCTATATCTGGCATTCTAACTAAAAATGAACTAATTTTAAGTAAACAAAATGCTAAAATGTATTGAAAACTTAAAAAAACAATTTGACATATTCTGCTATTCTAGTCACAGTATCTAACTTTGGAAATTAATATTTCTAGATAGAATAGTTGGTGATATAAAATAATAGATAAATAAATTGACAGAACAGTTACTGTCTTTAAATGTACAAATATTTAAGATAAAATACTACCAAGTCAATAATTTTTAGGGTAGGTAAATAAAATAACTATTATACAACTGAATAAAAAAAATTCTAATTGTTAATACAAAGTGGTTTTTCTTTCTCGTTATTTCTTTCATTTGACATGGGGAAAAGTTAATTTTCACTTTCATATCAATGGAAATTTAAAAGTCAAGTCTCTTCTATGTAAAGTAACAATATTCCTGTTATATTAACTTTAAAATTTAGACATGTTTTTCCTCTAGTTATGAATTCCTATTTATGTTATATATAGTTGGACAAGTCAAGCAAGATCGCTTAAGACATCCAGAAAGCATGACAGCATTAAGTACGCATATTTTCCGGCGTATAAGACGACCGGGCGTATAAGACGACCCCCTAATTTTACAGTTAAAACATAGGTTTAGGCCTATATTCGCTGTATAAGACTATAGCCTTGGAAGTGGGGGGTAGTCTTATACAGCGAATATAGGCCTAAACCTACGTTTTAACTGTAAAATTAGGGGGTCGTTTTATACGCCCGGTCGTCTTATACGCCGGAAAATACGGTACCCTAATCTGACCAAAATGAATGAAAGAAAACACATGCAGAGAAGAGAAGTACATCAGGACTGAAACTAAGGAAAAGTCCAAGTACAAACACAAAATTTAAGGAGCGGTGCTTGATACCACCCAATTTCAGCCCAATATGACAACATACAGGGTCAGCACATAAGCATAGTAGGAAGAAGGTAGAAATGTTATTATAATGGCTAAATTCTAAATATGGGAGCTTGAATATGGAATGGATTATAGAAAGTATTGTTGATAATCATATGCTTGATGGATGTGTATCAACTGTTACATTTCCAAAACAGGAAATGGATTGTTTTATACATTCCTAAAAGAAGTAAAAAATTGAAAAAATATGTAAATATATATAGTATACTTTAGCCCAGCTGTTTTCACTCCTTGGATCTTCCCTAAAGAATAGTTCAAGACAACCCATAGAGAGCCATAAGGTTGTTCATCACAGAGTTAAAAGATAAACTAGATG
This sequence comes from Craseonycteris thonglongyai, assembly GCA_004027555.1. Lineage (NCBI taxonomy): Eukaryota > Metazoa > Chordata > Mammalia > Chiroptera > Craseonycteridae > Craseonycteris > Craseonycteris thonglongyai. Next base: position 12,220 of record PVKE010003447.1, read on the forward strand.
GAATGTCAATCAGTAAGAGATTAATGCTGTCTTGGTTTCTCTAGAGTTACATTAAATTACACGAGATGTATATATTTATTGCAATAGAATGTTATCTACATTATAGAATTAAATGACATTTATAAGGAAGTATGAACTAATTTTTAAGTACCTCTTATGTTCATTTACATTAACTATTAATGGCTGTTTATATTAATGTTAGCAGTTGTTTCTTGGAGAGGTAAGTACTTTAACATTTTTTTTCTACCATTTTATCTTCTGTAAGTCTTTTATAATCATCACATTTTACCTTTGTAATTAGAAAGGAAGCTATTTTTATTAAAAATTTTTTTCCTTAACTTTGATTCATTAGCTCAGGGATTCCCAACCCTGTGCCCGCGGGCACCATGGCGCCCGCGACCCAATTTGTGTGCGCCCGCCATTATTTCACTGCATCAGAAGTTTTTCATAAACACTAAGTAAAACTATAATCTATTTTTATACATTTGTTAGAATTTTAAAATATGGTTTGAGTATCTACACAGGTTTATTATATTCGTTGGTATGTTTGCGATATCGTATGTATAAGTGTTTCCCTAGCTTTCGCTTTTGTACACGTCGCGTCTTGTGTAGCCGCTGCGCTCTTTAAACTCTCCTCCCCCCAACCGGGAGGCGCCAAGTTGCCATTTTGATTGCGGTTGCTGGACTGATCGGGTCGTGACGGTGAGCTAGGATCACAGTGTTTTGATAGATTCGATTTTAAATGAACTAAAATCGAGGTAGGTAATCTATTATTATGGTGGCAATTTGATATGATATTGTAGTTCTAAAACTATTTTTATTTTTTGAGTTCTAAAATGAGTGGACCAAATAAGAGAAAACGAACCTATAATTTTAACACAGACTGGGAGGAATCCTATTGTTTCATTAATTTAAAAGGTAAATGCGTTTGCCTGTTGTGTGGTAGTAGTATTGCAGTGCCGAAAAAACATAATGTTGAACGTCACTATCAGACAAGTCATACCACTTTTGATACGAATTATCCACTTAAATCTGAAGTAAGAAAGAAAAAAATAAATCAACTAAAATTAAGTTTAACTACTCAACAGACTGTTTTCACTAGACATGTGGAAAAATCTAAAAAGGCAACCATTGCTTCTTTCAAAATTTCTCACATGCTCGCAAAGAAGAGAAAACCTTTCCAGGATGGTGAATTGTTCAAAGCATTTTTGACTGCTGCCGATTGTTTGTTTGAGGAATATTCTAACAAGCGTGAGATTATGTTGGCGATACAAGACCTACAGTGTCAAATAACACAGTACCAAGAAGAATACACGCAATTTCAAAAGACTTGCAAACTCAGTTAAAGACTGACTTGGAAATATGTGACTGCTTCTCTCTGCAATTTGATGAGTCAACAGATATATCAGACGCCGCACAGTTGGCAGTTATGGTGAGAATGGTATTTAGTAACTTCACAGTAAAAGAGGAGCTGTTGCAAATATTACCAATGAAAGGACAGACGAGAGGTGAGGATATTTATAAAACTTTCAGACCATATGCCAGGTCAATAAACATGCCTTTGCAGAAGTTGTCTGCGATAACTACCGATGGGGTACCAGCAATGGTTGGTAAAAACGAAGGATTTATTGCCCTTTGCAGGAAAGATGAATCATTTTCAAACTTTATGTCCTACCACTGTATTATCCACCAGGAAGCTTTGTGTTGTAAAATACTGCCCTTTGAACATGTTATGAAAATAGTCACAAAGATAATCAACTCTATTCGAGCAGCTCCACTGCAACACCGATTTTTCAAGGCCCTCTTAGAAGATACTGAAGATAAAGAACACGATCTCATCCTGCATACTGAAGTACGTTGGCTCAGTAAACGTAAAGTTCTTACAAGATTTGTGAACTTAATTGAAGAAATAAAAACATTTATACATGATAAAAATGAAAATTATGATGAACTAACAGACTCTTGCTGGCTGGTGGATTTGGGTTTTCTTGCTGACACCATGGAAAAATTAGATTCTTTCAATTTGGAGTTGCAGGGAAAAA